>CAJNIZ010021913.1:29956-75805 GCA_905231905.1 Symbiodinium pilosum
ACACGATCTTCGACACTCAGAATGGGCTCACGCCCCACAAGCCACAGCCCAAAGGCGTCCATAGGTCGTATTGTGGGCGACGCCCTTTTGTTCTTGCTGTGTTCTTTTGCTTTGGCCGAAGCTGCCAACTTTTCGTTGCGGCGACGCTGGGCATGCGCCGAAGCGGTGTTTTTTCCACATCTACGAAGCATGAACGTGCCACCCTCTGTTTGTTTCCGTACATAGGCGTGGGGGCATTACATCCTGTGACATTTGTTTAGAGTTTGAGGTAAGGATCAGACACCTGATTTTGATTTGGAAATCCAAGAACTGAAACATGTTTCGAGCCCTACACATTGCACCCCAAATTTTCAACCCTGAATCCTTGATCCATGTTTTCTCGTTCGGTGCCTATTTTGACTGCAGCATACCGACTTGAATTTGTCAGCCTCGGTCCGACTCACCTACTTCAAACATCCACGTGCTAGGTCTAAGTTAATGCTTGTAGCCCCATCCTCCCCCTCCCCCCCTCCCGATACCCCGACTTCCCCCTCCTTGGCGCGATGTCGTTCCCCATTTAGGATATACGCAGTGACTTCAAGCGGGGTCGCCCCATCCCAATGTTGGGATACATAACTGAAGGGTTTAGGGCTTTCGTACACCCCCTGCCCCGCCCCCGGCCCCGCGCATGAGTGAGCAGTGCTTTCTGTGCACCCAACAGCCGAGGCGGGCGCGTGATAGCGTTTACAATAATATGTTGAAAGACACAGAAAGCCAATTGAAGCCAATTAAAGGGAAAACTTAGCGGGCGGTAGTAAAGGGGGCGGCTAGGGAAACCCCGAAACAATGGGTTGAAAGCATTAAGAAACAGCCCATGGGTGCTCTGAGGCGTGCTTCGGGTAAGATGGTGTCTAAATGCTTGCAGTGTTTACACTGGCAGACACAAGGATCATGAGGGCACAGTATTTCTGGCTGCTCAAGCTTCTGCACGACTACATGGCAACATCGTTATCAATCGTTCACCCTTGGCTTTCTAGACGATCTCCAATGTCGCTCTTCCTAGCATACACCCTATCCTCCCAAAAAGGTACATCTCGAGGGAGCAAAAACCATAAGCCCCCAAACCCCCAAACCCAAAAATCCAAACACCCCCAAAACATCACCTCCAAACATCCAAGTTAGTAAACGTTGAACAACTTCATCCGCAAATCCTTGAATCTCTACGAAAATCTCAAAACCTGAATCCCAAGACCCCAGACCCGAATACAGGGGCCTAAATGATTGCCAATACCATTTCGAAGTTTATTTGAGCTACCTCCACTATGATTATGTAATAACGGCTTATACATATACAAGGAATTTGCACACAAAATATGGGCTTTTAAAGCCCAACCGAAACCCTTCAGCAAGCCTTGCCAGCATTGGGATGTCCGGCCCAGGGAGCAACAGAAGTCGCGAAGCGCCCAAGGGTTCTGGAGCATGGCTCCCCTTCCTGGCATAATTGCGGTTTAGCGTTTAGGGGTTTAGGGTTTAGGGTTTAGGGTTTAGAGGTTAGGGTTTAGAGGTTAGGGTTTAGGGTTTACAGGCTTAAGGGTTTGTGGGTTCGTGTTCAAAATTGGGCTTGACTGCAGCAAGTTATGAAAGGCATCCCCCACCCATCACACTAGTCCTCCACCCATCACACAAGTTGTTGATTACAATAGTTACTGTCCTGAAATGGCTCCATGCAACCCACTGCGGAAAGACGATAAGCCCATTCGCACTTTCAATCAATTCCATGAGGACTTTGCCTGCATGTCGCAGGTTGGCCATGTGGCTCATTTTCGATGGCGTCCAGCAGCCGACATCACCTCGGGATCTTCACAGTGACGCGCGAGAATTCATCGACAAGTCAAGCATGAGCAGCACGACTACACCGGTCTGACTTTGGTTCCCTTACCGACAAACATAAAGCAGGTACCTTACAAAAAGCTATAAAGCTATCTATAAGGGACTACATTGAATATCCTAAGCCCTAAACCCCTAATACCTAAACCCTAAACCCGCCCCCAACCCTAAACCCTAACAGATTGTCTGATTTTTGGAGAAACCCCCCTGCTGAGGCCATAGCCTCGGAAACTGTATCGTGGACCTGCCAAACTCCCATTGATTTCGGGTTTAAGGTTTAAAGGCTTAGGGTTTGGGACTCTGCTGTCATAGGTGGGAGTTTCAAAAAAAACAGTGTGTCCTGGGGGATATACGATAGAAAGTAATAACACTGACTATAAAAAATTAGGATATATGCGTCGAGGGGGTCTCCATGGAGGGAAGCATTGAGTGCTCAGTTCGAGAAGTTATCAGGTGGGTGCTTGCTTAAGCCACTGCTCCCCAACCCGGAGATAGATGGGAAAACCCTAAACCCTAAGCCTCAACCCTGAACCCTAGACCCCATACGGGAGCTTCTTTACAAAAATTGGGTGGTGCTTAGGGATCCTAGGGATATGTATAACGCGGATGATGAGGGGATTGCGGGTGGTCCTTGTTAGGGATTATACAAAGATGGCAATATGAAACTCTGTATAATACTCAACACCCTAAACCCCAAACCCTAACCCTGAACCCGAACCCCCAGAACCCAAACCCTAAATCGGAGTTGGGAGACCTGCTGCGGGCTCCTAGCCGTACGCCCTTACTTACTTGGAGGTCCAGGGCAACTATAACCCAACATAAGGGTAATATGTTTAGGGCTGAGAGGTTTGGGTATGTAGGGTGCTTTATCGGGTGATTTATGTACAAAAGAAATGCTGTAAATAGCAGCGAAGATGTACATGGCGGCTGTCATTCTCAGACAAAGAATCGACAGTTATGAAATACCAAAAGTATGCCTAGTAGTACTCATGGTAGTGGTGGTAGTGGTAGTAGTAGCAGTAGTGGTAGTAGTAGCAGTAGTAGCAGTAGTAGCAGTAGCACTAGCAGTAGCAGTAGCAGTAGCAGTAGCAGCAGCAGCAGTAGTAGTCGTCGTCCTAGTAGTAGTAGTGGTGGTAGTAGTAGTAGTAGTAGTAGTAGCAGCAGCAGCAGTACTAGTACTAGTAGGGCCGATGTAATACAAGTAGAAGGCAATTGTAGCCCAGTCACGGTCGACGCTCTGGCAGCACTAGCAGAAGCAGCAGCGGCCGTGGCAGCAGCGATAACAGTGGCAAGTGGCATTAGTGAACGGAATCAGGTCTGGCTAGCAACAACAACGACGTAGCAGGATTTAAGAATCTCGATTTTGTGATGCGCTGCTTCTTTGGACCCCTTGGAACCGGACCATGATGCGAAGCTTCGCTTGCAGATCAAGATCCAGAAGTTGTGTCTTAGACACAGGGACATTTGGGAAGTTGGAACGCAAATATAAGTTTGGTTCACGATCTTGTCAAATCTGCGCAGAGCTTTCTGTGTCTCGCCATGTGCTGTTAAGAGCCGACATGCACTCACTCTTCCTCCTCCTCTTCCTCCTCCTCGTCGTACTCCTCTTCATGGCCACTATATGCAGGTCAGGCGAGCAGGGCATTCTTGTCATTGTCACAGGCTTCGCTAGACAGCATCCAAACAGGCGTTACTTCTGTTTCGGTAGCCCGAGGGGGCATACCCTCAGATAGACTCGAACAAATACAACGAAAGAATATGCATCCATACATTCTACTTCTCCACTCGGACTGCGCTCCTTCTCCCTCTCCTTCTCCCTCTCCCTCTCCCTCTCCCTCTCCCTCTCTCTCTCTCTCTCTCTACCCTGCGCAGTAACCAACAAGAGGACAAAGCCATCTCTCATTTCAGCCAGCAACCGTCAAAGACAGCCTAAACCAAAACTCGCAAGGCCTAGAGCCCAAATCTCCCAACTGCAAACCAAACCTCAGGTGAACATTAGTTCGCGATCGCAAAGCCAGGCATACCCCTAGACCCTCAAACAAAAATGTCACGGTCACATAACCCTGACAAGAGAGATGTCCTCTGGCTTGTATGCTTCCGCGATCTCTTCGTAATCCTTGATGAGCGCCTGAAAGGGCAAGGTGTCTCAAAATGGTGGGTGCTTGACTCGCTGACGTTGGTGATGGTATAGCTGGGGCAAAGTGCTTTAAAACGAGGAGAACAGAACAGCAGTGGGAGGTGCAACATACGAATCCCAAAAGCTGTCTGTTGTCCAGCAATGAGGGGGTTTTGATATGTGCGAACAACTCATTTCTAGCTGTACAGGGTTGAAGCTCCATCTCCTGACAGGAGCCCAATAATATCTATCCCCACAGACCATAACGCGCACACACTATTCACGACAAACATGTCTTGTCAGAAAACTTAGGCAAACGGTAAACTCGGAAGAGCAGCTTCATCTACGCAAGGCTATTTTGAATTGCATATAGGAGTAGGCCATGGCTTGTTCAGCAAGCTTCTCCTAAACCCGTCTAGGCCTCACTACGTGCTCAGCCTGTCTGCTTCTTCTCAAGACAAGGCCGTGTCTAAGCATAAATTGGATCAAGCTTATGCAAAAGAGACATTCTGAGGGGCTGTTCTTCTTGAAGATAAATAACATAGGCTTCCTTCAGACTCCTCTTCAATTAATTGTCTTTCAAAGGCTGCAACTAGAAGAGGAGGTCAGTTTTCCGCATGATGCGCGTGCATCTCTCAGCAACCAGGGGGATACGGTGTTGAATGTTAGGTTGAAGAGCTGTGTTCCTAAGCGTATGATAGCCAAACACTACCCCTAGTAGATTCCGCGCGTTCAAGGCCCCAAAACCTGGCAACTCCCCAAAGCTTAGCCGCGCGCGGACATGTCCTCCAGCGCCTCGCTGATTATACCTGGGATTTCCAATGTGCCCTCAACAGAATTTGTAGACTTGGAGGTTGTTTTCGAACTTAGGTGGAAGCAAGGATGGTTACCAGGAGACAAGCTCCCCCCGAAACACTCAGGATGCTAGTGCTTCAGTAAGGGGTACTCTCACCTAAGAGTTTTCAAAGTGTGCTCGTAGCTGGGGAGTTAAGCTTGCTGAGGCAGCCATGCGGAATTTTCCAATGCCAGGCGTGTCTAAGCCTCTCTAAACGAAGATGTATCAGGACAGCTTATACCCAATGACCACATGAATTCGCGGCTGTGTGAGAAGAGATTTTAATTCCCCGTTGGACCCGTCCAACTGGCAAATCTTTCTGGAAAGGGCCTTCTAAGAATGCCAGGGACATCCCAGGGAGGTCCTTGCGTAATCCTTATCTAAGCCATACTGTATAGAGATGAGTATACAGCAATCCATATAACAGATACAGGACCATAGACCTTCTATGGAAACCAACACCCTGAGACGACTGACATGCAGTGCGGGGTCGCGATCCTTACATCACCCGAGCACAATCCCTAGTCTCCCTGCCTTCTTCATGACCCCCTAGGAGCTCCTCTCCACGGCAATTGTCCTCGGCTCTAGGTTACTCTCGTGTAATTTCAGGTCTTGCTGCTTGGGACATAGCCTGAAGGATGCAGCGCCTAGACCTTGAGGTTGAGGCCTAGGATTTGGGGTGAAGAGTTCATCCAGAAGGCTTGCCGGCTTGGCCTCCGATGTAGTGGAACTAAGCTTTGTATGCCCTGTGGAGGTGGGGAATTGTTGTTCTAGTCCCACTAGCCTCTAGGTCTCAAGGTCGAGATGGAGTAGCTGCAGCCTGACTTGCTGACTTGATGGCAACATCTTGGAGCACGGCGCGGTTTTTCTTGAGGTGTTAGCCTCTCCGCGTTACCAGGAGCCCGAGCCGTAGCCAGGCAATTGAAGACACTGTGTGAACGCATGGTTGTGCGCCGAAATGAAAGCGTTGTAGTTTGGAAGCACGAATTTAACTTGTCTTGGCTTCCTAGCATGTTCTCCGACCGATCCTTGAAGGCACTCCAGGATTCCTCAAAGGAGAGTGCTCATGCGTCCTTTGTCGAAGCAAAAGCAGCAGCAACAGCAGCAGCAGCAGGAGCTTGGGCTAAGCCAAGTTTGGGGAACCGGCGGCAGGTTCCTGCTTAAATGATGTAGAAAATTTAAACCCATGTGCAAGCTGAACCATCAGTGGCCAAGAAATCTGATACCAGGGCCTTTGGGGCAGCTCGCTTGGTCGAGATTAGCAGGGCACAAGTGCAAAACTGCAACTGACACTAACGCCCCATTGAAAGCCAGTGCACAGAGACAATTCCAATTCAGAAATCTACGCGCAACACTTCAACTTCAACAATCTCCTGTATCTGGGGCTCTACTCTAGCGATTTTGGGAACAATTCCTGGGGCGTTCCATTTTGTGCCAACAGGTGTCCAGGCCGTCGGAGAACTTTCCAAAGACCTGCCGGGTGCGAGACGTAGTCAGTACCCTTAACATCACCGAAGTCTTCATTTGCTCATTGGCTTGCCCGTTTGAGTCCTGCTGGGTGTGCCTTCCCCCAAGCAAAGGCTTGCTTGAGGTCCATAGGTTGAACGATACATGTTGGCAGTCCAATGCCCTGGTTCCTTACGAATGCCCAAGAACAACTCGGTGGCTGCGCCAAAAGTGCAGGACAAGAAGCTTTCAGGGCCTAAAGATTTGAGCCCAAAATCCCAAGTTCACATGCCCGTGGCTCAGAAGGCCCTCCTCCGAATTAGCCTCTTCAAGGCATCAACTCTCTCTTCAAGGCCACAAGCCCCCCCTCCAAGCACAGTGGACTCACGGGGTTACCGTCACGGCACATCAAGGAACACAGCATGCACGTGATGAATTTCAATCTGCATTACCTGACTGCTTGAGGTCTTTGGTAGGACGGCCTCCCAAGACCTAGACAAAGCCCTGCAGACCCCTTCACAGGATAAGGTGACAAAATTGTTGGTCCTTAGAGATTTCAGCTTCAATGATCCTGAAAGTTGCATCTAAAGTTGCAAACCGTGAAGGGCCTCTCAAAGTGAGGGATAGAGTCTAGGGCCTGGGTACCCCGCTGAAGCATGATTGCAACAAAGAGGACCCCACAGAAGCCACAAGTTGAGCCATGCCTTGCTTGCTGCTGTGGTATTCTGCAGAACAGTGATCTCAGCCTGCTCACACTTGGCGTCCTGGCTCAGGCGGTCAATTTCGATTTAGGGTTTACTAAGGCCTGATCTATTTCTATTTGCTAGGGACTCTACAACTATGGGCTTCTCTACAATGCCGCAATCACGGAGCATGCAGAATGGCTTACAGAGTGAGCATAACACTTGAGGCTGTGGAATACTAAAACATGTGACAACTCTCCGGCTTGCCACGAAAAGCCTCTGTGAGGGCTTGGAGCTTGCAGTTGCGGTCGTGGATAGGAAATCCCGGCCAGTTCTCATGAATCATCTTCAAACCCCACGCCGGCCGCGCATGCTCCCGATTTCTTGCCATCTGCCCTGGAAGTCCAACATAGCTGGCCCATCATGTTGACCCTGTATGATGCAACCTGCACTGCAGGTTCCAAAACAGAGCTCCTGCATCTGCCATATACTGTACTTTCGATGGGCTTTGGTGCTGAAGACATCATGACTTGATTGAATTGCCCTGGCCCCTGCTAAATCCGTACCGGTAGGTTGGCCATTCACTCTCAAAGCCTTAAAGCTTAGAGCCCCAAAGCCATCTAGCCATGTCCTTAAGACCTCAACCAGCAGGCCTTGAAGCTACTGATGGCAAAGCCTGTGGGGCAGTAGTCCACAAAATCGTACTCCTTGCTCAGCTTGTAGGCAGCCTCAGACATAGACAACACTGGAAAGCGGAGTGCAAAACCTAGGTTTGGGATAACAGGGGTTTACGGGCTTGGGTTTCAGCGGTACTTCAGGCTCCTGAAGTTTGAGAGCCCCTTTTACACACCAAAACATGAGGACCCTTGTTGTAGGAAACCATTATTCAAAAGACCTCTTGCATGTGGGCAGTGATTTGTTGGTGGTGCATCAGTTCCCATACGCTAGTTCATGTCTAGGGAATGCAGCGCAGACTTCTTCTCAACAATGCAATCTGAACTTCCGGAAAGTCACTCCAAAGCAAGCTTCCCCTTTTTAGGTAAGTTGAAGAGGAGCCCGGGATCGTGCCAAAACAGGCGGTCCTTAAACTCTTCCAAAACTGTATCAGGGTTCTACGTCGCGTGCTGCCAGGCCCCGAGGGCAGGCAGCCAATCTGCGGAAGAGAAAAAATGGGTTGCTGTCAAGAAGCTTAGATTTAGTTACCATGATGAACCACATATATATATATGTATATGGTGAATAATAGGGTTTCCCCAATGTAGTAACTTAAATTAAGTTCCTGAACAACAACCCAGAAAAGGGGGCCAGCAAGCTTCTGAAGTGCAATGTTTTGGGGGGCAGTGGTAGTACAATTTTCTGTGAGTATTATATTACCAACAGTATCATCACAGGGCCTTGATGTCCCGTCACGTCAGGCGCTCTTGTTTGGCCAAACCCTGCGACTAGACCCACAGCCAGTCATAGCCCCTAAAGTGCTAAGCCCAGACACGAAATTTCAACGTGACCCGGAACATATCAGACTGTAGTCCAACGTGCATTAGTCAAGGCCTGGCGGGCACAATCAGTTAGCCACATGTTCTCACTCTCACTTCCAGGAAATCACAAAGTGACTCGCCTTGCTGATCGTAGAGTAAGCCACACGCCCCAAGCAAATGAACACAACACGCTTACAATTGACATGTCTGTCTAACACTACAGACAAAACCCTCCTTGAAACCAGTAGTTCTTACTGTTTGGGTGCTGCGAATGCCTCCCCCTCCAATGCCGCATTCATTGAGGTAGCCCACTCACACATTTTGTAATGCAGCTTCAGAACAACTCGTGAGATCAAGCACGACTGCTCCGCCCCGCGGCCATGGATTGTCATCGCAATCGTCTTGCCCTTCCTTGGAGGTTTCTTGGAGGTCTTGGATTGAGACATATCGGAGATCTGAAGCTGTTATGCACACTTGCTTTGAAGAACTCCGAGACATTTGCAATCTTGCGCCCGGTTATTCTGCACACACGTTGCTACAGGGCCACAAGTGTACAAATGGGGCAGGTTGGGAGGGCTCCAAAGCCGAATCGAAGTACTGAGGAGCATCCAGCTATCCTGAGAAGTAGCAGCCGAAGCATCCAAGCAGAAGTCTTAGGATAAGCAAGCTATCATTTGTCTTTGGGCCGTCGCACAACGCTGCCCTGCTGATCCTTGCCGGCTGCCCTCCTGGCGTTGATAACTCAAGGACCGTCGGACAATGCTGAACAACACAGTTGCCACTGGATTGCTGCCCTCGCCGATATACTGGCTCGACTACTGCCGTCTCTACTTACCCTCAAAAGCTAAACCCGAAACCCTGAAATCTAAAACTTGACCCCTCTAACGAAGACCCGCGCTTTCAAACTTCAAGACTGAACTGAAAGCCCTACAAACCCTCACCCCAGAAAAATTGGTCTCAGCGGCTCTACGCTGCACAGTGGCGTGCTGAGAGCTGCTGCCGCAGCAGCGTAGCCTCCATCTTCCATGCTGCCCTCAGAGCTGAGAGTGCTGAGATTCTGGACTTCCAGGACAACTCTAAGGCTCAGGATGTAGAACTAATAGTTCTGTGTTTGCGGTTCTTGCTTACTACGTCAAGCTCCAAAATGAAGCCCAGCATTTCAAGCTTACATGTTCGGCCCAGAATTTCAGAGTCGCATCAAAGAG
Source organism: Symbiodinium pilosum (assembly GCA_905231905.1). Classification (NCBI taxonomy): domain Eukaryota; class Dinophyceae; order Suessiales; family Symbiodiniaceae; genus Symbiodinium; species Symbiodinium pilosum. The sequence goes on from CAJNIZ010021913.1 coordinate 39,583, forward strand.
GTTCATTACAATATGCGATTAGGATATATGCGTGATGTTCCCAGCGGTTGTCCTCTGAATTCTAGTGCTGAACCTATTGCTCAATCTAGAGTCTAGAATTCGCGTAACTGGCTTAAACCCCGAACCCACGCTCCAAAGATAACCCGCAGCTGCTCTGCCCTCAAATGATTCTTGTTGTTTGGGCCACGTGTGGCTCCGGAACTGCTGAACCCAAACCCAAGACCCTGGTCTGCACCAGGATTCGCATGAGATGCCGGGCAAGGCGAAGTGGATGCGAGGGTGGCAGACGAGATTGACCTGCTTATCTCGCTAAGGCTATCAAACCCATTTTTCGACATACCGTCCGCCACGGTGCCCCCATGTTGAGAAAGCCTCGCATTCCTGTGAGGAAATGAAATGATCTAGCCTGTCTTGGGGTCTTGCCATGATGTTTACCCGAAGTGCATGTGGTGATGCCCTGCGCGTTGCAAAAAATCATCTGTTGTTGCCTAGCAATTTAGCAGTCGCATTGCGCAAGCCAGTGCAAAGAGTGGGCGTTCAGAGCATCACACATATTCAATAATTGTGGGAAACGATGCGCCCCACACTATCATACCGTGCGTAATCCAAGGCCCTGCTTCCATGCTGCAGAAGTACGCCAGGTAATGTGATTAGAAGTACTCTTTGTAGTATTTGTATACTAGTATTCGAATGCATATAAGAGTGTCAAACTGTTTGAGAAAAGAAGACCTCGAAACCTACATCGTACCGTGTTTTAATTGGGTTTTAAGCGCTTTAAACTGATGTCATCCGGCGCTTTGCAAAGGGTTCTTAACCAACTTCAAGTACATCGTAAGTGGATTGAATTTGGGTTTAGTTGTTTTATTTGATTTACTTATGTTCCCATAAGATTCCAATTTGAGATTAAACCTGTTTGAATTGACTTGAACTAGGCTTTTTAGTCGCCTTAAACTACATGACTAAAAGGTTCTTGCTTGGAAGTAGATTTGGACTAGACTTCAATGTGCTGCTCATTGAACTTAATTGGTGGTAACTGGTTTTAATGACTCACTTTGTGATTATGTTTGAAATGGTTTCGATATTAAATTGATTGGTTCAAATGGTATCTTAATACGATCTTAATGGACTTGAGCTGATTACACTGGATTTGAAATAGATTTGAACGAGTTTCTTCAGACTTGAATACTGGCAGTGCACCAACGGCCCAACCTATCCGCAGCAAAAGGGTGCAGAAAGTCCTGGGCAATTCATACGTACAGGCTACAGTGAGTTTGAATTAAAATTGATTCGAGTATCTTGGAAGTCTCATGAGGCTCAGAAGTAACTTTCAGGATTCACCCAAATTAAGATGCGTTGTAGAATACCAGAAAAGGCGATGACATCCAGCGTGAGTCGATGAATAATCCGATGTGGAGGCGAACCGCAGATTGATTTAGAACACCTGATAGCCGTCCAGCAGAGAAGAAAGGAGTTCAAGAAACCAAGCGCTAAAAAGTGGGGCTGACTAACAGGGGGCCGCCCAAACGGCGGCAGGAGGGCAGAGAAGACAGATGCGGCCTGGGCCCGTCCTTTGTTGGCAGTAAGGCAGGCTCCCAAGCTGAAAATGAACACTTTAAAGCTTGAAAGCCCGTTCGGCTTAAGAACAACCTTGTTCGATCTATGATGCGCCGCGCAACCCTGTTGGCCATGAACCCCAAAACCCTGAACCCCAAAGCCCAAACCCTAAACTCTCTTAACTTGAGCTCAGCCCATCCTGGATGGACCACAGGGAGGCAAGGCGGGAGCCCTGCCAGGCCGTAACGGACCTTCCGTGCTTGTATGGGTTCTGAGCGTAAATGAGCGTAATCAAGTTTAGCTTGTAGGCTTCAGGGCTTTGGGGCTAAGGATTTAGGATTAGAGTTTAGGGCACAAGGTCTGCAGTTCAGTGTTCAGGGTCTCAGGTTTTGGCTTTCTTCCTTCTGGTACTTAAAAGCCAATAAAGGACACACTAGGTTAAGGATTTTGGGTCTACGTAGCTGTAGGCTGATGCAAACATAGGGCATGAACGTCACTCGGCAAGATATTTCTTCATTAGGAGAGAGAGTTTCTCCAAGTCATGATTTCTTCTTCCCAATTTCGAAGAGCTGGAACACAGTGCATGCTTGTAGGACTTTTAAGCCGTATACCCTCGTGGAGTGCTTTAATCCCCCGAGTCCCCAAAACTGCCACAATACAAGCTCACTGCTAAGCCCACAGATCCAAGCCTGCCCAAAGAGCTTGTTTGTAAAGCTAAGGATTCTTGTGATGTTCTCTCATGAGCACAATGCTTTCCAGCAATCCTTGATACCCTAACGGTAGTTCTCCATTGTGGCCAGGGTCAAGCCAGGAATTGGTTTTTGAGTGCAGGGGCTGCAGAGTGAAAACGCTTTGGAGCCGGGGCCACACGAGGCATGTAATGCATCCAATGCTATATCCTAAGACCGAAGCATGAAACTCTAGCCCCTAAGAGACACACTCCTTGCCCCTGCCCAAACTCTAACCTGAAAGCACACAGCATCTGAACTCCGAAAAGAGACGACGAGATACAGCATCACCATACACAAATGCTCTACAATACTCAATGTGGGATTCATAAGCTTGGGCAACCCCAAACTGTCCAAGGGCAGGCCTTCCAAAGCGCATGGGACCTGTCACCCCACCTGCAATATGGGGATTGTAGGAAACAGGTCGTGCTTGGGTATCGTTTGGCTTTGCAGGGATTAGAAAGTGATCTGGCGGCTCCCTCTTGAGGATCTTAGCAGAGTCATGTCGATCCTTACCGCTTGCGGGACCTGTTCCATTACTGTTGCAGTGGTAGACTCTTTCAATATCCTGAGCAGGTTCAAGGAGCCCCAGAAAATCACCGTCGAACCGATTCGCCCCCGCTTGCTCGCAATGCCTTGAGCAAACCCCAAGCCCAACACTGTGTGACAACTGAAGCCCAAGCGCCCTGGCAACGCAGCAAGACAAGTTCAACTCAAACCCTGCGAGAAGAGGTCCTGCAGCTAGTAACTGCCAAGGCCAAAACTGGTGCAAGCTACAAAGAACTGCATCCAGAGTAGCCTCAATTCAAATCAAAGACTTGGGAGCTCGAAAGCGGAAACGCCTTTTTAAAGCAGGCCTCGCAGCATAGAAGCTAGCTCTCTCGACTCTCTTTATGGGCCAAGGCTGCCAGGGTGCTGAAGACGCGCGAGATGACGCTGGACGGCTGCTCCTCTGCTCGTGTCACTGTAAATGCCCGAGGCTGTAAGCGACATTCGAATGATATAACGGCATAATCCCTTTTCACCTGCTGCTGTAGAGATATCTGGCTAAGGCTGTGGCGGCCATGCCGTTTCGCGTTGTTATTGTTATGCCAAGGCACATCGGGATGTCCAAGATCTCTCATGCACAGGTGATAATTTGCCTATGCAATTAATCCGGTTGCCTTTGTGAGCTGCAATGGGATGCCTTTCTGAGACGTGGTCATGGCCATGTCTCAGAGACCTCTGCATTACACCCGAAAGCAATTAGAACCTTGACGGAGGCGCAGCAAGAATGGACGACTTTTTTCCGAAGCACCATCACCCCGAAATCCTTGATCTCAGAAAATTGGGTCGCTCCTGAACTCCAATCTTAACCCACACGTCCACGTCCCTGAACACTCAATGCCTGAGATCCTTACACTCCGATCCCCCAAGCCCCAGCGCTCACATGTTGTAAAACGATTCTGGAATTCCACCAAGCATCTCCAGGCTTGGCGACTGAAGGTAGGGCGGCATGATCGTAGAAGTTGACCTCGGAAGGAACCCGTGGGAGTTTATGTTGATGCCAAAGAATCCTTTGCCAGGGGTCGGGACTTGGTAGAGCAGAAGGTCTGCAGGGCCTCAAGGCTCTGAACAGGAACCTCTAGTGGATTTGTGGTTGAGGCATTCAGATCGTACGGAGTTCATTGTGCATCTGAATGCCTGCCTGGTGTAGAAACCCCCCGCTTCCAAACCACCTCATTCACGGCCCCGGACAGGGCCCCAAAGCTGCCAAACATCTCTGAGTACCCGTGGGCATCAACAGACCTGAGACACTGAAACCGGACGTTGCCTCACTTGCTGGTCCTCAAAAGTGGGTCAACTGAATAAACTTAGGCAGCTGCATCATAGGAATCCTGTGTAGCTCTCACAAGCCCGTTGGCGTCCTGCTCTACACTTCAAGGCAACGCTTTCCCGATTTCCAGTTTTGAGGTTAAAGCTAGCCGCGTCGCAACAATTGCTCCAGGCGGGGTCTCTACATTTTGGATGTCGCCGCTAGTCCAGAAAGCGTCGAGAATACGCGTTAGTCCGAGCCGAGTTACTATGATCATTAGGACTGCCAACAGGCGAGTTCAATCTTCTTCCTGTGGAGCCCACATACACATCCAACAGAACTCTGTGTTCTCGCCATGTCATCCCTGTCACAACAACCGTAAAAAGTTGAACTCCACATACTTTGGCAGGGAAATTAACTGCAGTCAGTGGCGCCAGGTCCGTGTACTCCAGGAGCGATCGCGAAAGCAAAGCAGAGGCTGCCAAAGGCAATTGATCGTTGCCCTGGGAATCATACTGGGAGTGGCAAGAACTTCAGAGCCCCTTTTTGTCGGGGGTCCTTCTGCAAAATTACGCTGCTTTCATGTTGGTATGAGGTTTCAAACACGAAAGGCTCTTTGTAGACCACTGCGATTGAAAAAGGGGACAGGCAAAGTTACAACACGTGAGTATAGGACAGTGTCATAGTGTTGGCTCGATGCAGCCTCCAAGCCTTCAGGGAACCACGCAGGGCAAGATTGTAAGTTCTTCAACCTCGACAGTATGTAGAACTAGCGCCTTTCTGGCTTTTGTTTGAGTGTTGGCCGTCGTCTTACTGACTTTTGATGTCCATGCAGGCTCTGACCTTTGAATTTGGTGGTGCATGAAAAAGTGATTGACAAATCAAACAAGCTTGGAGAGCCAGGGCTTCAAGTTTAAAGTCCCTGCAGTCCTGTGTATGGTCTATTGTGATTTCGAGCACAAACCAGGCCCCATAAGCAAAATTGGTTTTAAGAACGAAGCCAGGCATGTGCTGCATATGCGCAACATATGTTATGAAGTCTCTAAAGTCCCTCGAGCCAGCAAAGAAGTGACCCTCCTTCAACCCTTGGACCTTGAAATCCCCGAACCCTGAAGCATCTATCCTAGACAGCGGGCAACTCAACAACAAGCGCGCCGGGTAAATGAAATGGTATTCCTGTAACCCCTAAGCAGCAACCCTCAACTAAATTGATAAACACCAAGAGATTTGATAGACGGATCCTGCAGGTCCGGCACTCCAGTGAAAGTCATCTTGGCTGTCTTGCCGTACCTTGCGAACCGAGCGTACCACGATGTTGTGCGATACTCAAGGGGCTCAACTGCACTCTACAAAGCTCGGTAGGGATTCTGCTTTGCTCTATAGGAAGACACCAGTCACCGGAAGTTGTTCACAGAAGCTAGAATTAATTATATACCGGGCACCAGAAAATGAACCACATTGCCAGGAAATGAGCCTTTCATTCTGTTCAGGGACCCGGAATGAATCAAGAGCACAAACGCCTGCATCTGCCACACACACCAAAGCTTGACCGAACATGCCAACAAAGACAAAGTGGCACTGTATTGACGGCGACTTCTACATGGTAGTTTGACAGTATAAGGTGACCCGAACATATAGACCCTAGTATACTATAATCCTTATCATGTAGGGACCCTGTATAATCCCCATAACCCTTTTTACAGGTACCCCTAATTCTTATGGGCGGAAGGAATGTGAGCCAAAGCAGCTGCACGCTGAGCTCTGTGAGCATCTTGCACGTGAAGCCGCTCGTGGGCAAATCTGCGCAAGGCAGGGCTCAGGGTTTAGGGACATAGCAAGTAGGCTAACCAGGGGGATGATTAGGCTTACGATTTGGGCTATAAAGGTTATAAGTTTGTAAGTTATAAGCCTACTGTACTTACGAAGTCCCCCCTGACCCTCCAAGTAGGAAGGTTTGAGGCACTATAGGGGCTTGCGTGCCTGGGGTTCAGGTTGTTGGTGCCTGCAGGTGCTACAAGGCGGGTTGGCGGGATTCTTGTCAGCAATGTAAACTCTTGGGTTGGGTTGAAGGGTTAGAGGTTTGAGGGCTTCCACTGCTCGGCGGTTGGGGATGTGGAGGCTTAGCATCTAGCATGTATTACGGATTTGGGCTTGTCCGATGACCCCACTTGCCGGTACGACTGCATGCTTCAGACTTGAGGATCGTGGCAGTTACTTCCTGAACCATACCCGCCCACAGCCAGGACGTGAGCTCCAGAAGTTCCAACACATCCTTTGAACCCTTACGCCCGGGCTCACCGCCAACACCCCGCGTCGTTATTCTATGCGGAGACCACATCTAAGCCCGGGCGTGCGCCCCAGACTCCAATGCCACTATTGCTACCAAGATGCAAGTACTGAAGCGTTCTCTCTAGGTGCTGATAAACTACTTGAGGGTCTCGTGCATATCTTGCTTGGACCACTGCATTTGAGGTGAAGGTTCAGCGTGGCAACAGCACATGCTGCTTGTTACACATGAAAACATAAATGGTAATGGCAATACCTGACCTCATGGCACTAAGTCAGCAAGCCTGACACATGAGAGACATACAGTAAACATAGGAAAACACGGTGGAAGTTGTGCATCAGAACATCTCAACCTCACAAGCCGCCCTAAAGTCCTAAACACTAAACACCCTAAATCCCTAAACCCTGAACCCCCTATATCCTAAACCCTAAACCCCCTATCCCCCCCCAAAAGCTACAGCTGAACTGCCCGAAGCTGTAAGGAAGGCCTTCACCGGAGCCGTGAGTCATCAGGAACCCCTCTACGAAGTCAGCCCGCTCCATTTGCCGACGGATGCCTCGGAAACTCCAAGCTCAGGACCTCTTGTTGTAGAGTATTACTAGTGCTAAAAGGACTAGGTGCCAAGGATGTGCTGGACCTCGTACCCAACGTTTGTAGGCGAAATAGCACAAAGAGAAACACCAGCAGTTTGACCCATGATGTGTGTGTGTCATTTTGGCCATGAAGCAATTACCCTAGGGTTGCACATGCGAATATGAGCGAGTCCACTTTTCGAGAAAGCCTAAAGGCCTAAAGTTCAAGCTTGATGCCTGACAGTCATTCATATGCCCCTTCCAGAAAAAATCCTCGAGGGTTGTGTAGTCAAGTGGTGATCACAGTGTCCTCCTGCTCTCCAATTATTCTGGCAGAAATTGGCATCTCATAACAAGTGGTCCGTGTCATGACGACCCTGGTACTCAAACATCCTGCAGCTTAGAAGGCCAAGACAACCTGCTGCGTACCACCAGTCGTACTGCACATGACGAGAAGGAGATCCTGCCCCGAATGCGAGGCTGCAATCCGAAATGTCAATGGCAAACGGGCTGCACCCCGTGCGAGCGTCACTCTAGACTCTACGGAGCAGGGTGTTCACGACAGGGTTCGCGTGAGTCTCAGCCCAACCCGCAAGATCCCAAAGCACATGCGTGAAGCCGCCGGTCTTAGACTGCCCTATATACCAGACGGGCCTGAAGTTTTTCAAAACAAATGCAGAATACATGGGGATGGCAGGGAAATTATTCTGCAGCACCTTTCCTATGTTCCCCTGTAGTATCCATCAAAGGCTCAGTCCATAACCTCGGACGAAAAGGCATTGTCTTCCTCGCCGCTCTTGAAGTAAGAATACTCGTTGCCACCAACCTGGTTTTGATATGTGCTTGAAAGTTTCTGCGCATGCTTCCGCAAATTATCCATCGGGCTGGGATCTTGCACGGGTGTTGTAAGATTAAGCCTCGGCCTAACAGCTGCGAGAGTTAGGCTATGGGTCTTTAACGTAGGCTCATCGTGGGCTGCCAAAAATTGAGTAGCTATGCTTGTTGGAACCCTCCTTGACTCTTTTGGGAAGATTCTGTGTTCAAGGCCTTTCTGTAGTTGTTCAAAGTTCAACTCAAGCGGAGGCGCCGAGGCGCCGTTTGAGGGTCTGAGGCTCTGCCGCTGCTCCTCCTACTACAAAACGCTGCTGCCACTGCACCACCGCCACAGCAGCAGCACCACCACCACCGCCGCCGCCGCCGCCGCCGTGACGCTCACGACGATGACCACGATCATTACGAGTCCTCCTCCTGCTAAAGCTGCTGAAGCTGCTGCTGCTGCTGCTTCCACTAGCCACGGTACCACCTGCACTGACTCTGCCGCAGTCTTTCCCTCCAGGTTCCGCTGACCTCCAGCCACGAGATTGCAACATCGTTTAAAACCAAGCTGGACAATTCGGCTGCGTGGGAACAACATCTGACTTGATGAGGGAAGCTATACTTCAAAGTCTGCCATTGCTTTGAAGCGCCGTGTGTTGTTGCCCACAAAAATTTGCTAACGTCTACAACACAAGGGAGAATTCCTTCGAAGCTGTAGAGTATACTCGATCTCATAAGTTAAAGAAACGGTTTAACTGTAAACCTGATTGCACCCCGGAATCACTTCATGAAAGTGGGGCACAATGTATTTGACAAAGCCCAGGTTCCAGCACTGACGTCGGTGCAAAAAGACCAGCTTTCGAGACAGATTCCATCCTGCAAGAAATGCTGGACAACAACAACTAATCCAACCCGAGAGAAAGTAGCATCAGGACAGGAACACAGTAGTCGGGCAGCCGTCATCATCACCATATACTGTAATTGCACGACATAGGCAACAGCGGCAACAAACAACTTTCGAATCGCCATCTGTAATTAATAACAACATAACGCGTCAGACTCTCACAAGAAGCACTGAGGAAGCCATGCCCGGCCTTGCCGCCCCGTAGCCCGCAAAGACTGCTCGCGGAACCTCGGGTATGATTTGTGCTTGAGACCCCGCTTGGGACGCAGAGGCATTGAGGACTTAGATTCCGCTCCGAAACCTTTCCCCAAGTTCACACCATGCTGCATGCAGTCCTTTGCAGACCCCTGACAGGAAGAAGACTCTCAGACTGCTTCATACATGGCAGCTTGTGTAGGACGAGCAGCTGCGATACTGGGACATGTGCCTTGCTTTTTCAACAGCACTTCTTCTGGATCCCTTTGTTCTTGCTGCTGCCAATGTGTCATTCTTGCGTCGGAGTTCTAGCGCCCGTATCGCTCGCTGTAATTTCTGGGGTTTGGGGTTATGGGGTTGTGCATGGCTCAGGGATTTGAAGGTGTTCAGGCTTCATGCCGCTTAGTCAAACTCACCACCGAAAGCATTTTCTTGTGCAAAATGAAAAACCGGAAAACAGATGGCGACGGCAGCTGAAGGATTGACTTCCAACTCATCCCGAGGTTTAGAGTTTAGAGCTTTAGGGTTCCAAGATAGACCACATGTCCTCAAGGGTGCCCAACATTTCAAAATTGACTTGAACTACTGACTTCTTGAGGCACCAGGGCACATACCTGCCGGTGGTGCTCTCTGCGAAGAAGGGCGTGCTGCAACCAAAGAACGCTCCTACGCTCTGCTTTCACAGCGTGCGTTAATGTTTCAGGGCTTAGGTCTGAAGAGTTTGGATCTGCAGGCACGGTCTGAGTTTGGTTGCCACCCAGCAATCAAAGGCAACATCAAAGAAGCAGAAACACACAAAAGCACCAGCCAGCTACCGGCGTGTCCTCTCTCCTCACTCGACTCTTCTCCACTCCTTTGCACTCTCCACTCCGCTCCTCCCTCCTCTCCTCTCTCTCCTCTCTCTCCTCTTTCCAGTCCACTCCTCTACTGTTATTCCCTTGTATGCTCATCTCCACCCTTCCGCTCTTCTCCAGTCTTCTCCACTCCTCTCCTCTCTGTCTTTCTCGCCTGTCCTGTCTTCCCTCTCCACTATCTCCTCTTTCAACTCTTTCCTCTCGCTCCACCCCTCCACTCCCCGCTTCTCGTCTCCTCTCTAGTCTCCAAGCTACTCGCTACTCCTCTCCTCTCCACTTTACTCTCCAACAGTAACGGCAGCTAAGAAGATGGCGACCCAACAGCCCCATCCCGGTGACTGTTGACACTTTTGACATGCGACGAGGAGACGAGGCTCCAAAGAAAGGACGGTCATGAGGATCGCGACGTGACCGTCGACACCATGGCTTTTTAGAATAGTCGTTCTGCAATTCAAGTGCAGGTCGGGTCGGGCCGCCAATTGCGCTAAATTCAGGGGTGGGTCGGGTCGTTAGAAACGCTTAATTCCAACTCATACTTGATGGATAAGATGGTATGTAGATGTAGTATACCGGACATCCTTAGTCTTTCATGTCCCTGTAAGCCATTGGTTTGCCATTCATGCTCCATTTGTTACTCCCTTCCCTACCCAAAGCCCTAAGCCCTGAACCCTTACATGGTACCTTTCATGTCATTGTCCGTTCCCCAAAACCCAAAACCCTTATAGTAGTTAGTGAAAAATGCGTTGGGCTTTGGGCCGCTCCTTCTGTGGGCCGGCCGCTGGCATCAAGCAGGTGCTCATCCATAAGCCTGATGTTGGCTTTTGGGTGGAGGGTTCCTCTCAGCTTTTAGGGTCCAGGGTCCAGTGCATCGGGCGTAGGCTCTATGAGGTGTAGGGCTTCTCGCAATAGTCCCTTCGGGATCTCACAGATGTACAATGGATTATGAGGGTCTTTAGTATAAGCGTTACATAGCGTGGCTCAGCAATGGGATCCCCTTATATAGGGGGTTCTACAGGAAGCATGTATGCGCGGGAGACACTACGTATCGGGCCTCCCCCATTTGCGGCTGAGGGTCCCGCTTCGGAATTAGAGTGTTAGCGCCTAATAACGCTCGGAAACCCTAGAAGGTAGAGCATTCCTGACATGGTAAGTGTACCCCGCAATCCTGCATACCCTGGAAATTTGGACGTGCTTGTTGCTCGGAAGCATGCCACCTCTTCCAGCAAGCAGTGCCCACGTCGCTGCCCTCCCCGCCCAAGTGAAGGCAGATCAATGACGGAGCAACCTTTCGTCGGGCATTGTCAAGGTCCCTTCAGGCTGTAGCAAGATGCAAAATTCACATAAGAAGGTCGTATGAAGGTGTACAGGAATTGTTTTGGTTCGAGGGTTTCGGCGTTTGGCGTTCCCTCAGTCAGAGCAGCCCCACGTTCAAAGGAAAGGGATGTTGAACCTCAGTTTGGAGTATTCTATCTCTGTGTAAGCTTCAATTATCCCTGCATGTTCCCATCAACACTCCGAAATGTCGTTCCTTGCTTGTCCGGGACGGGGTAATGTTTAAAGGAATTATACCTGCATCAAACCTTACAGGGTGCTGACACGAACCTCATCAACCCTGAACATCCTGTATCATGACCGCGGGAGGGCCTAGACTCTAGACTGAGAACCGCACTCGAAACCCTGAACGACACCTTGAACATGCACGGTTTAGGGTTCAGGGTTGCCGACTGCTGGTGAATAGCTCATCAAGGAAAACTAGACATGAACGAGGTAGAAATCCTGCCAACAACTTTAGCCTTCTGGCAGTCCCAGCAGAAGTTCTCTCACAGTCTCCACAGCTATAAACCTCAGCATACCCTGAACAGTTCTTCTTATCCACACCCTTCTGCAGACTCCAGGCCTTTTAGACCCTGAGCCCAAATCGCGCAAGCAAGAAATCTCAAAACCCAGGGCTTCACGAGACTGCTTGCTACAAAGACGCGTTGCTCTTCCTCGACCCGATGTTTGCCGTGAAGGGGGCGCTCACCCCGTAGCTCATGACTGCCCAGGGAACAGGCACATGCTATTTTCAGCTGGATTCTGTGCATGGGTACCAACCGAGCACTCAAGGTGCCTAAGACTTAGACGTTCAGGCTCCTATGCTAGGTGGTTGAGGGTACAGTTACGGGCTTTGGGTCTATGCTTCAGGCAAGAAAGTCGAATTTGGCTGCGGCCCATACAGCGCGACTTAGCTAAATAACGTCACAGATAAAACAAGTATGGAAAGAACCAGAGAGAAGGAACCTGATAACATTGAGCATTCGCATGCACATACGAGCTGTGGTAAGTAATTACAATAACGGCCACGTATCAATCCTATCCAGAAGAACAAAGGTAACCAAAGGTACTTGGCGTGTAGGTTTCAGTTGCTTGTGTCGGCTTACGGCTTGACGGGAAGCTTTAAGACTGGAGTCACCAAGGAGGACTATTGGGTAGAGGCTGGAAGATTACATAGGTACTGTTGAACACTGACATCACAAGACAACTGGCAAGCACTGTGTCAATAATTCAGGGACATTCCTCAGCCCTCCCCACTCCATCCAACGAAGCGTCTTTCATGATCCTTGTCCTTGTAGTAGGTGTACACTTCTCCAAGCAGTCCAAAAAGACACCCTTCATGGTCTGTTCCAGCACTGTAGTAGATCCAAAGCTACCCCCAGTATGCGCTCATCTGATCACTGTAGACATTCGCCATGCACTTGCAGCCGAAGGCACCGGACAGAGGCAGCTTGCCCAGTGGTTTGAAACCCGAAGGAGCCTTGCGCCAGGCCAATCGAGGCTGGTGAGAGCTAAAATGACAGAAAGCACTAGCAAGGATGATGAAATTATGACAACCAAGCTTTGACAGCCAGGCGCCAAGGTGCAAGCTAAGCTAAGGCATAGAAAGGTACTGGGCCCCACAAGCCCTGGACCAAACCACCACAACACAGCGTACCCAAGCGTACGGCTCACAATCTGAACCCCCCCAAGTTCAACCCAAGGCTCGCGAAGCAAAAGCGGCCTTGGGGGAGAGAGCTCCCTTTGTAGTGTCTGGTAGCTTTATACAAGCCACCCCGAAAGGCGAAGAAAGGTTTGAAGAACCGGTGAAAGCCCATAACCCATGACTCCACGACAGCAAGCGAAAGGCCAGCTGGCAGTGAAATCCTACACAGCCCTCTAATACAGCTTACTTTAACCCTCAATTGACTAAACCTTGGCTCTAGACCTTGCAACCCACCTCCGAATTCAAAAGCCTGTAGACCCTGAACACTGGAACTGTCAAACGCGACAAGAACCAGTACAGACAGGGTGCTGTCTTGGTGAAGTCAAAGAGGCACCCAGCACCATCACCCTTCTGCGCCCTCAGTGCAATCATTGAGGGTTAAAAAACGGGCGTCCTTAGTTGGGCACCACGCAGCCGCCAGAGCCTGCGCGAACCCATCAATGGAAAATGGAAAACAACTCAAATCAGAGCAAATGCAGCGTCCCTCTTCATGTTCACCTTCTAAAGGCCAACTCCGCCATAGCAGTTACCATGCAACGACGATGCATCCTGGGCAGTCAAACGCAACCTGGGTTCGAGTGGCAAAACGACATCACCCCCCACAAACCTACTTACTGCACTGGATGATACGGATCTTTCAAAAAAAACAGTGTTCCCTTTTTCCACACTACTGAAACGCACGAAAATCATCGAAAATCTATTGCCGAGCGTAGTAACTCTACACGAATTCTTCTGTGCCTTTTTTCTGGCATGCAAGTTTTAATGGAAGAGGACTGTGGTCCACATAGAATGACAGATGTTCAAACCGATTAAGTCGGATGCTGCAGCATTCAATCTGTAAATTCTTGAACATCAACAATCAAAGCTCGTGTCTCTGCATGCGCATGCAAGCATACATACAGATATGCAAGGAATATCATGAAAGGAAACAGCTACGTAGCGCGTGCTACACCGTAACCCTCAACCTTCCGAGCGTCTGCAAGCTTTCGCGATCCATGCTGGCAAACGAGCGGATCTCTGCATCGTTCTGCAGGCAGAAGCGTATCAGATCTAAAGCCACGTTTTGTCTAAGGCGAGAATTCAGCCGTGCTAGAAGATCCATACAATAGCAAAAGCCGAAATACGAACTTCATGTCGGTGGGACAAAGCAACAATTCATCAAGCATGCCAGTTCTTGTGGGTACGAAGGAATATCAGCAGGCTCGTGCTGAGCTATTAAGTACAAAGCGAGAGGCCACTGTCACTCCTCATCCTGCTCCCATGTGCAAGTGTAAGACAGCATGGTCCTGAAATTTCTAATGATTGTTGAAGCAGATAGGTACCGTAGCAATATCATACAACAGCCGGTAAAACGACAGCAGCAGGAATCATGGTGATGCTCAAGTTCTTATAGGTGTCTATCACAAGTACCCACCAGCTTCCATGAGTTGCATGCCTGGTGTGGCCGACTACTCATTTTTTATCGTCTCAGATCCCACGAGACCAAAAACTCAACGTACACTTGCAAGGCGGACGCTTATTGAGTGTAGCTCCACATCGAGCCAAAGATTCTCCCCAACAATATACCGAACAGGTGCAACAGAATGCAATTTGGCCCACAAGCACAGAAGCAGACCTCTAAAGCTTGCGCTATTAAAGCGCCAGAAGCAAGCCTTCATCATGTTCTCGAACCAGGCTTTGAACTCATCCACCGCCGGCTTCATATCTTTCCGGATGTAGCCCCGCTCTGGCTCCACCTGGGATGTCATCGGAGCATGGGTAAACTAGAGAAGGAGGCTGGAGGTGGGGTTGAACTTGGGGAATTCAAGCTGGCTCGTCAATCAGGCCCACGTCACGAGGAAAGAGCGTAGTGTAGTCAATATGGAAGCTTATCTAGTCGCAGTTTCCCTAGGGGATACTTTGGACTCGCGGGAGCATCGAAAACTTCAATCGGATTTATAGACTTCATGCCAGCAGGTTGAGACTGCCCATGCTCCCTACAAGCTTTTTCAGGTTTGGGCCTCATGCTGTGCCCACATTGAACGCAGTCCGCTGCGGAGGATTGAATAGGATGACCGGTTTTGAAACCGCAAGCAATGGCATAGACATATCATTCATCCCAGGGGCAGAAAGGCGTCGACTCCTTTTACTCAAGCATAAGAAAACCGCAAACCTACGACCCGAGACGCCGTCACCTGGGTAGATCCGGTCTCAGTGTACCCTTGCCCCACCCTTGGCCGTCCGACGCACCATGCTGAGATAATTACTATGTTGTGGGGCGAGATGCCATGTCATGCCTTTCATGCAAATTCTTAGACGTTTGCTTGTGATTCTGGCTGACAGAGGACAAACAAGCCAGCGCAAAACAACCAAGACCAAAACCTAAAGTGCTTGACATCCCCTGGGTCTGGGATCAGCCCCATCAGTTCTCGTTGGCCCTCACCGCTGTAAGCGTATCTTGAATCTAATTAACCTTGAGGCCTGGTTCTGATCTTGTGCATTCCGTGAAGTACTGCAATCTAAGAGGAAAGTCTTCAATCAAGAGCACGTACATATGCTGGCGTACATCTGCGAAAAGCTCCGGTACACAAGGATCCTAAAAAAGTAGCGTATAGGTTTTAAGCCCACGAGAACTTGCTGCCCCGTGCAATGAGGAAAAGGCCCTTCATTTCCAACAACAAGAAAGATGCAGAAGAACATTTGAAAAAAGTGCGTAGCCCTCGGAGCGAATGCTAAAACGAGCACAGCCTCGACGTGAATGTGATGATAGAGGCAGTCATGAATCATGTGCTGCTGAATTACGCTCGGAGGCATCACACCTGTGGCCTTCCAACCAGCCATCTAACTCGGGATACGCCAACTTTAAGCTAGGCACAGTATCTGCCTTGGGTTTTCTACATGTTGGGTGAACGACTTTCTCAGCCGAGTCTCCATACTTGAGCGGCTGTAGGTGTTGAGCACGAAATTCGGTGGCTGTCAAGCGGATTCGGGTTTGGGGTCTGTGGATAATGGCTTCGAGGTCTGAATCATGAGAATAGTGCTGCGTTGTCAGGCGTCTTAAGGTGCAGTAAAGGTCTGTTCCAGCAAGACTATGAGGGAATGCCACTAGTCTTGACTGAAGGCTAGCGTGGATGGGGTGATGTGTTTGAAGCACAGCGGCGTCATGTTTCGATGCTTATTGCACTGAGGATGTTTGCCTCGTCCGTTGAAATTTCCAGGCCCTTTCAAAAGGAAAAAGCCGAAGCTTTCTCTTGTTGTGTTGCATTCGTAGCTTGGCCTATTAGGCTGAGAACAATTCAGAAAGGGGCTTAGGATAAAGGAGGGTTCGATGGTTTCCACAAGGCATATGAGGGTGGCGCTGTCAACAAAAAGAACGCTTACTCAGGTATTTCTGACTGTCGCCAGAGTAGGAGATGGAGTGGGAATCGATGGACTCTGTCTTTCAGTACGCCAAATAATGCAAGTAGTGTTAGCGCTTGCTGGTGGGGCTGGTCCTTCAAAACGGCCTTTTGTGAATCCAAACTTATCATTTTTGGTATCGATTTCTTACCGCTTTGAGTCCCTCGTGTTCCTATGATCTGGGGCCATTCTCAAGATATCTATTACGCTGGTGCTGGTCACGTGCTGAGGGGCCGCCATAAATCGGCACATCAGAAGACTAGATTATGCATATACATGTATATATATATATTCATTAATTTATCGGGCACTACAAGACTGAAACTTATCGTTTTTTACTCCTTATCGTTTCGCAGGTCAAGCGCTTTCTCAGGACACTCCTTACATACCGTTGAGAAGCCAGGTTATTATACAACCCCAAGTAGGAACCGGCAACTTCAGCATGACGCCTCGTCCACAGATATCCTGGCCAGCTGGTGGTCAAACCGCTCCTTGACAGCAATTCCGCTCGCCACAAGGCGAATGCTCTGATTCTGACTACTACTAGGATGCATACTGCTACAAACATTCTGCTACTACTGCCTTGCAACGATGGCGTCTCGGTTTAGCCCTGAAAGAGTGCTTTCAAATTTAGATCCTGGCTGCACGGCCCAGTCACTGTGCGTGAAAAATCATGAAGTAGAAGCACAAAAGCTCAAACCTGGATAGAATGGATGAGGACATCCATCTGCAAACGGCCGCGACTGCTAGGTTTTACCCACCAACACCAACACCAACACCAACACCAAGAGCAAGAAGCAACACCAGCAACAACAACGACGACGACGACGACAACGACCACGACGACCACGACGACAGCGACAGCAGCCGCAGCAGCAGCAGCAGCAGCAGCAGCAGCAGCAGCAGCAATAATAGCACCGACAAGACCTCAATTAGCAGTGTCTCTACCCTTTGCACACTGCAGTGATCTATCTGATGTACTGGAGCCATGTAGCGGGCATGCTAGTACTAAAAGTACCGGTAGACGTATTAGCAGCAATGCTAGGTTTCATTAAGTCACAGCCATACCCCCGCAGCAAGAACATGAGGAAGAGACACCATAGCAGTAGGAATTCGGTGCAGAGCGGCGAAAAACTGCAACAGGGGAAGAATTCCACAGCTTTGCAAGAAACAAAGAAATGAAGTATTTGCCGGAAGTATTCTGCGAGCATAACGAAGAGCCAAGCTTAAAATAATGCAGGCATCTATGTCTCGGGTTGCCCCTCTCCCTTTACATCGTCTCCTGCAGCTTCTTCGGGAGCGGGGGAAGCTGATCCTTGCTGACTCCAGGAAAGCAATCTTGAAAGGCAGGGGCAGAACTCCTTCTGCGGAGAACGACTATCATAGTCCTTTTCATTTTGGTAAATGATAACGAGCTCTCTGCGGGGTTGAGCCGCCTACTATTTTCTTGACGGTGATCACACTACTTGTGTTTATGTTGGCCCAGCCTCAAAGTTTGCCCTTACCAAGAACACTCAAGTCAATGACCCACTTCCCAAAAGAATGTCAAGATGATTGATGGCCATACCTGAGGTGACTTCCGAAGAACTATGCAAATAACCGGAAATGCTGCTCACCCCTGCGTGTCACGAAGGGGTGACATTCCCAGTGCTCTAAAGAAAGCTTGCGACTACGGCTAACACCACTGAGCCCTTTTTCAGCTTTGAGTCCTTTGCAGGTCGGGCATGCATGAAGCTGCCTTATACATGCGCGCGCTAATGCCCAGAATTGGACCGAGCTGGCCCCCGTCCTCCCCCGTGCGGGCCTCGCTGGCTTCGTTGCCATTGCCCACCTCCTCACTCTTGGTGCCCAGGGGCGCCCCCTGCGCCTCTGTGCTTCTTCGGCGGGTATGTTACAAAGCACACTTCACTGACTTCGTGTAAGGGACTAATTATGGGTTATAGCCTGACTGTAGCTAGGTTTCCTGCCTAAATGCCTTTCGGAAGATGTTGAGGTGATCGAAACACGACGCGGAGCTTGGCCTGCTCTCCGGCAGACATGTCCCTGCACCCCTTCCAACATTAGTTTCAGCAGGCTTCGAGGTAGCAAAAGTGTCTCCATGACTGCGTGGAATCTTCTGGGAAATGTCTATGCCCATACTTATAATATGAGGAATAACTGCCTATGAAACCCAAGCAAGTAGGCGACTGATAGCAGCGGATGTGCTAAACTGTTTGCTTGTGACCTGAGCCCCAGTACTCCTGCTTGTCCAGGAGATCCTCCTAAAGGTCTGCTGAACTAATTATTGGCGATCGGGCTTCATAGGGACTACCACAGGGATCCATTCCTACAATTCCCTCTAACTTCTAACCACCAGCAGTTCTGGGCTGAGCTTCCTTGTACGATTTAAGCCCTGCCCTGGCCCCTGTCTTCAATCTTCCATACCAATATCACTGGCGATGGCAGGGGATTGGTTAGAAGCGAGTCGCCAAGTGAACAAAAACGTGCTGCTGGCGGTTGACGTGGGTCAGCGGGAGTCCACTTCTCAAGCTTCAGGGCTTGAAATCCGAAACCCTTTTCACAACCCTTGAACTCTTTACGCAGACGGCTGATTTAGTAGGTCGAAATACCAAATCACCACCCCACTCCATACTTGTTTCTCCTCAAAAAGGGCTTCACAGCAAGTATCAGGAAGTACATGGTAGGCGTGCATGTTCTCTCTGAGCCCGTACCAAAGACCCAGCAAGCGCCTGAATGCTGTCGAACCATCGTTTTGGGGTCCAAGCCTGAGGGCGCGAAAATTGTCAAAAGGAGCCTGAAAAGTTGTTTGGGAAAACATCTTTGGGAATGTCTCCGTGGATGACATCAGCCCTTTACTGCTCCTGCTATACCCAACTGAACATGACCTGCAGCATGAGCTACGAAACAAATGCTGAAAGCAGCCAGCAAACACAAACATGCCATGACACAAAACAAAAGAGGCTCTGATTCTGGAGAGGTCTTCCGTACCCGACAAGATATTGGCCTGGAGCTAAAGCCGTTTTGCGGCGTGACTGCCTTCTTGTGGTTTGCGATTGCGGTCGAAATGGCTGAAGTAACTTGCGCGAGATCCTGATATGCTTTTGGCTGCTTGGCAAGCATCCTGTCCGGTGGTCCAGGAACCTACAACGCATTCAAAAATGAACAACAAGACCACAAAACCCGAAGCACTCCACGGGAGAAACATCAGCCAAGATGCCCAAAGGTTGCCGCCCATGTACTCAGATGTTAGGTCCTGCCGTGCGATTTAAAGCTTACGGTTTGGGCTGTAGGGCCTCCCTATAGTACCTAGGTGCCAAGTCGTGGGAGTGCATGCCAGGGCTTGGATGGGGACTCAAGCCTTAGACAAGCGTTTATCAGAATCAAGGCCCCCTGCTATACCTGCACAAGATTCGAGTCCCGAAAAGCAAAACCCCTGAATCACGGGACCAGAGGCTCAACAGATCCTGATGATGAGGGCCTCTGGAACATCCCAGAGATCCCCCAATCCATCGATTCAGCATCTTTTCAGGACACGTCTGGACTTGCTGTTTTTGGCTCGAGCCATGGGCAAGCTTGGATGCCGGTTTGTCACATTAAGTTGCCCCAGGCCTAGCTTCTGTCAAATATACACCCTTCTAACTATGCTCTTCGTGAGACATCAACAGCCTGGGCACCTGCACATCCATCACTTCAATGCTCGCCCAGGGTCAGGAGCCCCTCACTAATCATTCTAAACATTTGTTGGCTCGACCCCGAGCTGCTGTCTCTTCCGGCTGTTGCGTGCTTGATTTGGGCCCCGGGCCTGAGGGTGTAGGCGCTTGCTTGGGGATGCTGCTCCAAAACCTCACACCCCTCGTTGCCAGAGGCTTTGACTGAGAGGGATTTTGGGGTTCATCTGCATCATTGTTCTTGGGGTGGCCATTCTGAGCATGGATGCGCTCAAAAACGCGCTTTATCGAAGTAGCACAGGTCCTTGAGAATGTCGCGTGGTCATGATTTACAAGCCCTCACGACGATTGATGTAGGAATTGCCGTGAAGCTCTCCCAAGATGCCTACTACACTCTGTCCCATGGTACTGCCCGTATGCCGCACAGCCAGCCTAGCCCCTAAACTCTTCAGCCAGTCCTCTGAAGGCAATCTCGCATTGCCTGCAGCATTCGTGTTGTCCTTCACCTGGGCCCCGCTTTACGTCTTCGTCACATTGGCTTGCTGACCCTAGCAAGACGAGCCCTTGATGAATGAGGCTACGAGAAAAAAAAAGGAAGCCTTGCGTGCACACCGCAAGCGCTACTAACTGAAATTCTAGGTCACTCAAGCTACAATCAGACTATTTGTGGATAAATACTTCATAGTAAAAACAAGCTGCTCCGTACTCAAGATAAAAGTCCTTCAATGCAGGCCCTTCATAGGTTGCCACAACATGATACATCTAATACCAAGTCAACCCGATAGTTTATTAACCTCAAAGCACTCTCGAAGACATAGCTGAGGTGCGCATTGCGACAATGCTCCGAGGTCCTGGACACTGCAGTGTTTGAGGGTCTTTCGCTTTTGGGAGCATGCTCTTAGGTCTTGGAGGCCATGAAGCACAAAAAAGCATGGTCCAACACAAAGACCTTGCAATGTCTCGGGTTATGGGGTGACTGATTCCATACATAGGGCTTTACGACAAGGAAATGGCAAAATCCCCAAAAGAACTACAGTAGAGCCCAACTAGGTGGCTTCAGACTTCCCGTCCTTGACGTCCGTGAGCCCGGCAGCTTTCAACTCTTCCAAGGCCTCGTGCACCTGGCCACTGAGAGGCTCGGAGTGATAACAGGATACCCTTACCCGAGGAGTCCATGTAGCTAATTATATAGTAAACACCCATGCCCCATGCCCTTAAAGTCCGATATTTGGGGTCCTGTAGGTAGACTTTTCAGGAAATACCTGACGGCTCATAGCGTTGTGTGCATGGGTGGGTTCCATGCCCCCTGATCTTCTTCCTCCATCTCTATGACTCCTAGGCGCATCCCTGTGCTTTGTTAGCTTCAGGTTTTTTTCCACGGACAGCCGTGGATCTTGGGAGGACGTGCGTGTGAAAACGCACATCCCAAAGCCTGAAACTCACCAAAGGCTTGGAGACCATGTTGGGGTAGCGTGGCCGTGGGCTGGCTAAAGATATTGAGCTCCAACCAATGTAGACGTGCCAAATGAAAGTTTTATGAGGGGACGTACGGATTACAAACCAGGATTTGGGCTTTGAGGCAGCGAGCTTCAGGAAAGAACAGGGCGAGGGTATGTCCTGCGTATAAAGGGTACTAAAAACTTGGGGTGAGTCAGTATCCTCCATCTCTGCGGTGCAGACATAAGTACCCTTAATGACAGTAGCAGTCTCTTGCACATCTGGCCTACACCGTTCGCGCTGTGAGCCCCCAAGGAACCGCCTAGCCTTGGTCAGCTTGTCCACCGGAAGCCGGTTCAGCTGCGGGGGGAGGCCTTGGAGCTACCACGAGTGAGCATCTTTGCTTGTACATCCTTAGCTTTCATTAGGCTAGAGTATTAGCGCTTGTTTTGCAAGCAGTCTCTTGCGCCACCACGGCTTGTCTTCTGTCATCCGGGAACTCTGCAGCACACACGAAATCAAAAAAACATGCCTAATCTGAAGACCCAGAACACAATCTCGCAAACTAGCCGCAGGGTTATATAGGGTTTATGTAGACCCTGAACTCCAAACCCAGTGGCTCCTAGAGCCAAGCAGTCTCCAACCTTTTGCAAGTCAGGGCCCCGCGCGGGAGCTCGCCGACTCGGAGCGAACTGGGACCTGCACCCTTAAACCCTAGCGCTGTTTAAGGGCTTAAGGACCCTCCCCAACTACAGGGTTTAGGGCCTAAGGACCCCCCGACTAGCCTCAAGGACTTGTGGGTGTTTAGGACAAAAATAGACGGACCTGACCTGAGGGGGCGGGATAGATCAAGGTGGAGGCTCTGTCAAGGGGTTCATAGCTGTTCATAAAACTTCGTGAGGATGTCTGGCCATGTTATCGGGCGTTGTAAGGCTTTTTGATCATACAAAGCAAAAACGAGTCATAGCCATAGCGTTTGAAAGGTGTCGTAAGGATGCGGGGCTTTGGGCTTACCTGGCTGTTTCGGTGCGATTTCAAGCATGATCCCCTGCAAGCGGCTGGCTTGCAAGATCTAGGTGTAGAGGGCTTGGTTGGAATTGCTGGGTGCTTTGAGGTGCTGTAGAGTATAGATTCACGGCTTTAAAAAAAGGGCTTGTGCAAGGTCCGTGCAGCTGTTAGGACATTACTTTTGTTCGGAAGTTTCGGTTGCCGTTTTGGAGCTTCCGGGTTCAAGGCTCACTTCAGATGATCAGCTGCAAGTAAACCTCTCCAGGTCTTTACTAAACCAGCCGGGTTGTGCAGCACATCAGGCATACTGCTGCCTTATCACTGGCCTCCAACGTCTTCCATAGGCATAAGGGGCGACCAAGACACTGCCGAGTGCTGGTTTAGGTGCTCTAGCTAGACCTCCACTGTTCAACACAAGCTGAATCTGGGTCATAATAACATTCGCGAAAGGTGCTACTGCGCCGGCCGCCCTTGCCAAATGCCCGACCTTCAAACTCAGCTAGTCTATGCCCTAAACCCCACCGAAGACCTGGACTGGCTTATGAACCCCGCAGACCCCTTAACCTAAAAGCTGATAAAGCCGCCTCTTCGGGAGCATCGTCAGCATTCCCCATGGCGGCAGGATTGCAAATCAGAGGCCAGCACTTTTAAAACAAGCAGCCGCCTACTGGATAGAAGTCCTTGGCGTCGGCTGGTCAAGAACAGAGGGCGCCTCAGATTTAGGTGACAGGCGGCAAGCATAGAGCATTCTACTCCAGCTCCATGACACAATGCAGGTGCGTCTGCGTCTGCGTCTGCGTGTTGCGTCTCAAGTGGCTTGTGCTCTCAAACGACTAAAGCTCCAAATGCTGCGGAGGGCAAGACACCCACTACTCTGTACTCCACAAAAAAAATTGCACAACATGCGCCCTCACTGCGAACAATCCCTATAGTGGCCCAACATATGGGGAGAGCACTGGTGAGGTTGAAACGATTAGCTGGGCGCAAGCGTGATCACACCCACGATGATCCCCGTGCTAATTTTACCAAGCCCCTGTATGCAGCAGTATGTTCTGTAGAGCCCCCTTGGTTTTACCAAGCCCCCTGTATGCAGCAGTATGTTCTGTAGAGCCCCCTTGGCGGAACATTTATAGGGACCTTCTGGACCCAACTTATATAGGCCAATACCCCTCACTATCCTCAGCATGCTTATGGCCGGTGAAGCTGCAGGGTACTCCTTTGTGTTCCATGCTGCGTGCAAATCAAAGTGCCCAGTACAGCCCCCACCAAGCACTTTTCGGGGTCCTTATCCTTGTGACTGAAGTGCTGCTGGCACAACGTGACCAATAAGTTCTGTCTATACACACAGAGGGCCTGTGCAAAGGGTGTTTCAGCCCCTTGACAGGCAGCTGGCATTTCGGAGCACCAAATCTACACGAGGTCACAGGATTCCTGTGTCTAGCTTGGAGCCGTACCAGGGCATTTGCAGATGTTCTATGCCTAGCTTTATGGCTCTAAGCCTGCACACTTAACTTTACCTCTGTCCTGTCAATCCTAATCCAAATCCCATACTTCAACTCAAAACCTGAGCGAAGCTTTGCTTTACTGTGGAAGGTCTTAGATGGGGATGCTCTACTGTGGGCAAAAAAGGGGGATGTCAAAAGATGCTGGCATTGATAAGATCCTTGTCAACAATGAATGTTCAGCACTTACATCTTTTAATTCATTATGCCAATTACCCAAGAAACCGGCCTGGAACTCTGAATTGGAAATTGCCGGCATGGCCACCGCAAGCAACTCTTTATGAATTTCTTCATGATATCTGTCTCCCACTCTTTAGGCGCAAGTCTTGAACCCGAAGCCGTGCACCTCAACATGAAACGACCTGGACATGCACCCCACCTATGCCACACTTCCCCAGAATTCTGAGCCCGCGGCCACGGACATCTTCCCTGCTCGCTCAAGACGCGTCCGCAAAGCAACAGCCTGCGGCCTCTCCACGCTTTTGAAACTGTTTCCTTCCATTCCGTATGCTGGGTCCGGCGTGAAAGGTTCTCACAACAACAATGGGACCTCAGTGCGAATATGGGCATTAGATCTACTTTGCTACTCTTCCACCCGCAAACCACGCCATGTGGGCCTGACAAAATCGAGGACCTACATACGCCCGCTGCCCCCTGGCAGACATACGACGGGATATGGTGTATCACACGTAGAACCTTCTGCGTTGTCATGGTATGGTAGTTTCCGTCTGCGATATTCCTCGTATAGGAACCTCAGAAATGGACCCCGCTGCTTCTGACAACCCTGGTTGTATCTTTCAACATACCAGTCCTGGCTGGACTCTAATCCTGATAACAACTCTCTGAGCAGTTCAGGTGTGACGGCTTGCTGTCCCCCGTGCAACACACATTGCACATGATGAGCTGACTGCACATGCACAGTTTAGCCCTCAACAAGGCTCCTTGATTGCCTTTCTCATTTTCAGTTCATGCGCCACTATAATACTGACTCATAGAAACCAGCTAGGACCTCCGTGCAGGTCCTACAAGACTCTGCATTTACACTGACCCCTCCCACATGAAGTAGTCCCGATGGAAACTGGTATTTGGGGGGACAGACTTGATAAATGGCGGCAAAACAGGGGTGATATCAGGCGCGGTTTTATGTTTAGTGTCTTTCAAACTGGACGCACAAGATTTGCATGTAAGTTTGGGAGCACGTAACCTAGGACCCCAATCTCCCAGTCCTGTTCCAAATGCGCCGTCCCCCTCACCGAGCCTGGGCACGTCGGCCATGCGGATCGCAAGCTCGAGGTGGTTCTCCTCTCAGGTGCTCGTTAAAAGGCCTACCTAAATGTCAAGCATGCCACAAGTTCTGGTCTTCCACCGCACATTAATCGGCTGGTAAGCTTGCCTTAATAGTTTCCAGTAGTTTGGAGGTCCAGGTAATTCTCTTGTGTCGGCGTTGGAGTTTGGATTTGTCTTCATTCACAGTTTGGGGTTTGGGGCTACTGTTTAGGCTGTTTAGGGCTTATAAGGCATTCCTCATGCAGTTTATGAAGCCGAAGGGTAAGGGGTAAGGTCCTCAGAAACATGGGTCCTTTCTAGGGCTCTAGGGGGATCCCTAGGGATCCGCAAGTCTTGGGCTTGTTTGCACGATGGTCGGTCACTGAGTTAGGTTGCAGGGGGCTCCATGGTTCTCGGGGCAGCGGTGTGCGGTTTCCGAAGGTAGCCGGTACGATTGAGTTGCTGAGTAAATACGGACTCGGGACTGTTGACTCGGCTCACTCAGAGTTTGGAAAATTTGCCCGCAATAGCTGGGTATGAGCAGCTGTCCTTGAGTGGAATCACAGTTCAGGATGAGCGCTGACATTGATTGGGCCTAACTTGGCTTCCCAGGAACTGGGAGATCCGAACGCTCACGCTGTATTCAAATCGCATGTGACCCACCTGGGTGGCTGATGAAGCCCCAACAGCAGCATATCTCACCTTCGACGACCCTGGTGGCCATGACGGCCACCAATCACTGGAGAACGAGGAACTTGCAAGCCCCAACGGGCGTGCCGCATCCTCCTAATTAATGAAATGGTGGGAATGCTTGACTAATAAGGTATTGATCCAATGCTGGCAGTTTCTCAGAGGGACCTGGAAAACGGAACACACCAGCAAGCCCAGCCTCCGATCCAAGCGCCAAAGATCTCTAAGCAACAAAACTTGGACCCAAGCTCGTTTGAAGCTGTTTGAATCTGAAGACCCCTGTCTCGACCTCCGGCCTCGGGAACTACCAGGGGCACCAATGACAGCGTTGACCTTGGCTCTATTACCAGGGCTCGGGGTCCCAAAAACATAAGTGTGGCGCTTAGGTTTAGGCTGCCATGGGTTCCATACTAAAACGCATAAAAGCACACCTAAAATGGGGGATTGTCAAAACTATGGTCCCTTTTTGGGTCCCCTAAATTAAGGCCCGTATTAGGCCCCGTATTATAATAGGGACCCAAAAAGGGACCATAGTTTTGACAATCCCCCAAATGGCTGCTTAAGGGGCCTGAGATGTCCCTGAGGAGTGTTGAGAGGTCCCGCCACCAAGCTCCGAAGTTGACCAAACCCCGTGCAGTGCGCGAGGCGCTGTGGATTCATGTAGGCAGCTGAAAACTTGTTCAGCGGAAAAATCTTCTTGTAGCCCCCCACGTATGATTTCAATAGACTGCCGAACAAATGTTGGAGGCTTCCTCGCAGTTAAGGCACTGCCCAACTTTAAGTGCATCCTGCCACAGCTTCACACCCTCAAGCTTCAGGCAATGACAAGTTTCCGAAATTGGACCATAAAGCGTCCGCGAGGGCTCTCAGGGTGCGTGACAAAAACCTTCACGCTGGTGACTCCAAACACTGCACAAGCCTAAGGAAGTAGCCTTCAGACTGAAACTCTCAAACCCCGCAGCGCCCGGGCCCGAAGCTTCTGAACACCAAGTTCCTAAACCTCAACCCCCAAGCCCTGAGCTCCTAACCTGAACCCCAAAAGTAAGTAGAATTAGGAAGTTGCTGTGTTTTTTTTAAGTTGCTGTTTTTTTTTTGACTGGCTTTGGGGCCTTTACTTACTTGATACTCTTAAGGTTAATTAGACCCGAGTCGCAGGTTTTTTGGGGTCCCGGCATATCGTAGAACTCCACACCAACGCTCTCAGCCCTGGCACCTACGGTCAGGCCTGACACAGTCGCCCCACACTGGTTTCCAGGGAAGAACTCATCACATGAGCCATAAGTCTACACTCCTTAATCAAAGCGGATTATTTAGGGGATTATATAGGGGACTACTACAAGTGTTAATAAAGGGGATGCTTGGAGTTAAAACTATAGCTCACATGGAAAAGCAAGTGGAAAATTACGCATAAGCTGCAGGGCTTATTGGGATGCATTGGGTTTTGCGTTGACATGCTGGTTGCAAGCAGGGAGCGAAAGAAGGGAGAGGCAAATGCGCACTACTACATTCGCAAAATCAAGCCCTACATAATCCCTATAGGATGTTTCTGGTTTCCTGATACTTCAAAACTGCTTAACATAGATGAGTAGGATCACCAAACGCTATACATGCATGATTTGAGTTGGATTTGCGGGCTTCTAGTAATGCAGAGGCTACAGTCCAGGTGTAAATCCGTACATGATTAGAGAGGATTTGGGGGCTTCGAATCACATAGAATCATAGAGGCTACAGCGTATGATTTTGACAGCCGTTCTGGCGAAATCTCGGAAAAAATCGCTGCTCAGCGGTTTCTATTTCAGGGAGCATTCAAGGACAGCAGCGTTCTTAAGAGGGGATCCTAAGAGGTAAGAATGGCCTCTGGCTTATAAGGCCCAGAAAAGGTGCTGGAAACTTTCATCACAAGTTGAAGAAGCTTGTTCGCCATTCTCATGTCTAGAATGACCCGGCAGCTATGCAGACTTTGTATTTGGACTTGCAAATCCGATGACAGATTTCGCTGTGTGGGTTGCAGATATTTTTGGAAGGCAGTGAGATAGCCTTTGCAACTCGCGTACTCTAGTACGAAGGACAAAAAAGGCTTCATAAAATGGTCGGCGTCTGCGCTTCACCAGGCTTCGGCGAACGCGGGATATTTGGTGTTAACGTTCGTAACCGCAGTGACTACTGACATAAGGTTTCTGAAGGCTTTCATTTGAGTACTCGGCTTGCTCAGGCCGCTGTGTACATCCTCGACCCTGAACCCCAAACCAAGAATTGCATTGAAGTGACTGATGCAGGGCCCGCTGTTCAGGTAGGCATTGTTACACATTGTAGGATTCCCCAGCCCTGCCCACTCAATGCAGCTCAACCCTGATGCAAAGCTATATTCCACACCCTACACCAACCAAACTCTTTTCGCTTGCAAGAATAATTACACTAACTCAATGAAGCCTGAAGCACTCCGTAGATGGGCCAGAGATCCTCCACAAAAACACGACCTACACCCAAACCCGCACAAAGCTTCAGGTGCGTGCTTGTATAGTGACAGACTTTAAACGATGGGGATTTGTACTCCGTTGCTTCATGCCGGGACCATTCCAAACTATTCCAAACACTTAAATGCTCCACTCAAACTAAACTGGAAGCCAAAAGCTTTTTGCCCTATCAACCCTGAAGGAGTGCTTAAGGGGTTTCTGGGACTTACAGGAATTATTGGCCCCGTTTGAGCCATCCCGCCTTGCCCTGACCCTTGCCAAACACCCAGGTGTACACCGAAGAAAGCAAAGTCTCCGAAGGGCTCCTGTCTCTCGACAGCTCACGATTGGGGTTGGCGGCTGTGTTGCACTCAATCGCTTCAGGGTTGGGGATGCAGAGGTACACGTATTCGGGTATGCGAGCGCGCGATTTGTGGGATTCGGGATATGGATCTGCCCCAAAGAATAGCTCAGCAACTTGGGGCCCTTCTTCCACACAGTCCTTGACTCGAAAGCATGACCCAAAGTAGAGCTTCTGGGGCGTGGGGATAAGGATTGTGGGGTCTTTGAACCCCTAGAGGCCGACAGCCCTGGACTAGTACCCCAAAATAACCGCAAACCCGAAACCTGGAGCTTAGGGTTTGAGGGTTGGATTGTGGATCAAGATGTTGGGAGGAGAGCTTGCGAGCAGGGCGGCAAGTTGCGGCCCGAAACTTAAATTCCTAAATGACACTGTATCTAAGGGTCCTGCGTGACGTCTTCAAGCAAAGCCACAAGAGTCTCCAGGCAAACACACCGAACAAATTTCCCCGATTAAATTCTCGAAGTGATCCGATTCCTGAAGAGGCCAACAGAAAAGCCCATGTGAGCTTCTTATGGGTGAGCACAACAAGAGCGTACCATATGGTTCAAGGAAGCCTTTGCCATGTCTCTCCTCTGCTGTTTGTAACCATAGCGGTGACAGCAGCTCTGTATCAACCCTAGGCCCTAAACCCTATATAACCCAGCATAGTAGCTTCCATTTTCTTTTCCATTCTCCCTATATAAGCCAATATATCCCCAACATAACCATTCTCCGTAAACCCTCAACCCTAAACCCAATGTCCCCCAGATATTCTCCATGAAAAGTAACCCTCTTACATCTCTTACATTGCCCTCCTCAAGCTCCTGTCATGGCAGGCATCAATACCCGGCTTAGGGTTTAGGGATGGATGTATAGGACCCCTTGGGGGTATATGAGGGTTATATTGGGATAATGGAAAAGAAGATGGAAACTACTATTTTGGGTTTAGAGTTTACAGGGTTTAGGACCAAGTTCATGCCGCTGGGGAAGTGATCAAGATGACCCAGATTTACTGCCCCAGAAGCTCCATGTTTTACCCGCCTCGAGGCCCCTCAATATGCCACTTGAAGCATAAACCCTGAGCCAGGTAGGCCCCACAACCCCGTCTAAAGGCTACGTAGACTACAAAACACCAGTGCTATGCAGAATCAGAAGTATCAGAGACTATGGGATATTACCTGGCTATAACTCGGGTTTTGCCCTACCTACACCCCCGAGAAAACCCTATATACACCTGTTTCCAAACTCCATTTGGGGAATTTTGGGGAGCAATAACCCGTACATAACCCTCTTAGCTAGTAACCGCCGATGTACCCAGACCCTCCTATGTAGTTCCTTTTTGGGTAGTATACTATAATAAAAACCATAACAGACCCAAGAAGGAACTACATAAGAGCCCTTGGGTAAGGTTCGTATCCCCCTTAATAACCCCTGTAGTAAATCCCTATACAATCCCTCATATAACCCCCCTTTAAGGAGTTTAGACTACAGTTCATGTAAGGTTCGATCCTCCAGAAGCGGCCCTGAACAGGGAGGCAAAGCAAAGCCGGAGTTTAGGACCTCGAAGGCAATGTTCAACTTAGGCCAAACCCCAAAAGTATGCAAAATAGTGGCCTTTGTGTCTATATTTAGGGGATTTGGGCTATCTTTTTTACCTGCTTTTGGGGTCCAGGAAGGTTTAATGGCTTAGGGGTTAGGGTCAAGAATTGAGGAGCTGAGGGGTGTCGTGACTCGCAATCTAAATTGTCAGGCGGATTAGCAAAATCCTGCCATCTTCCGGTGTTTAGTGGAGCTCTTTTAAAGGATTTAGGGTCCCTCAAAACTGTGGCTACAGGACAAACTCCAAGCTAGATCCGCAGTCTGGCCGAAGGGTCTCACAGAAATAGGAAGTGGCTTGCAACACTGTATGCAGATTCTAAAAAACATGGGGTTTAGGGTTTAGGGACATTCCATGGTCAAGGTGAAGGTCTTTTCCTGCATGCCTGGAATTTGTCCTACCTTCGTGCCGATGATAGGGCTCCAGCCTTGAGAAGCTCGCATAAGCAGACTCCTACAAGCCTGTGAAATTCCATTGCTCGTACAGGTCACGCCATGCGTCATTTGGAATACGTGGTGGAAATATCGTTATGGAAACGCGGAACGCCTGGAAATGTAACTGACGCCCTCATGTTCGGTGGCTAGCTGCTTGGTTCACGCGAATCAAAAGGTGTGCTGTCTTGCCACCAGAAATTATTGTGAGATTGCGAATGATTCATTCATTTCCACTCAGAACACTGAGCAAGACACAGACCACGTCAGCTGGGGCACCGTGATAGCCTCAGGATCACAGCTGCATGTGCTTTGGATGTTGAAGCATGGGGTTCATGCGCTATCCACCACACTTGTAACAAGGAATGCTATGGATGATGCAGGGCAGGTATTGCAGGACACACGTTATACACTGCTCCCGGCACCTGCCACACCCACCCAACAAGCTAATTCGTGATTCTGTGATCTTGGTGATGTGTTTGTAAGGCAAAAGGTTAGAAATTTGGGAGACAAGGACAAAATTGCCGTGCCCATGGCCCTGCTGTCCAGAAAAAAAGGAACGGGGACTACTTCAGGCAGCAATCGGTCGACCTGAGACAGTGTTTCGAAGTTCTTCTGTGCCTTGGCTGCCCCAACCACAATCTACTCGAAACAGTTGATAGAGTATGAAATGATCTGAAGAAGGCGAATATCCCTGATACCGTGGGATAATTATGGCGCCAGGAAATACATAAACTTGCATTATCAAAACACGCGGCAACAAGCCCCAATAAGACACCTTGAATATCAACCCCCTCCCAGAAAAAAAAAAGCGCAGCTGCTCAAATGACACAAGCTTGCAGGGGAGAGCACCACAGACAGCTCGGACAAAGGTGACGAACCGGGCGCAATGACCTGTCAATGGCGGTTCTGATGCGGATTCAACACCTGAAGACTTTTGGGTTTAGATTTTCAAGCTTGGTGTTCACGGTTCAAAGCTGGGGTCGCGAACTGTGGAATCAACATCTACATAACGTCGGGCTCCTGTGGCGTGGCGACAGCGAACCAATCCTCGCACCGTTGTGACCAAGGGTATGCGGTATACGGTATACGGGTCTGAGCAACCTGCATGGGCCTGGAGGCAAAGTAGGGAAACGTGTCGAAAAACAGTGCCGTGACTTTTCTTTTTGCCGTCAACTTGCTTTACTGCCGCATGCAAAACTTCACGAACCTCGCGTGCAGAGGCGCAGGAGGCTTGCACTAACGTCTTGATGCACATGCAGGAAAAAACATGGCCGCAGCACAACATGAACTACAAGGTCCGCCCTTACCAATGCATGGACCAATTTGGCAGTTACTTCGGACGCAAAACATCGGACTGACATGGATATTCTGGAAGATCCAATGCACAGCAAAAAAGACTGCGGAATTGAGCGCAAACAAGCTGCTCCTACACAGGGCGGGTGTGTAGATCTGAACCGAGGCTGAGTTGAAAAATGTCACTTGCAAGACTTGTGCCCGAATCTCATGACAAAAAAACCAAGAGTCAGCTTTAATGATGAACATCTTAAAAGCTGCCCTCCGGGCCCTTCAAGCCAGTTTCAATCATGGCCAGGCCTTGTCAAAACCTGCGACCCCTACTAAATTCTGTCCTGTCACAAGGAAATTTTCTGGCTTTCGTCGTTTCGAGTTGTGCCACATGCTCATGTCCACAACCCGAGAATTTTGAAGCCGGATCTTCAAACGCCCCACCCTTGGTAGTAGTCAGCTGTCTTGAATGTCTCATGACCTAGCTACCCCTTTTCCCTTGTAGGCAGGGCAGGGATGCGGGGTGTCAAGGGCCCAAGAGGCCTGGGGCCTAAGTTCAGTAGAACACATACCACTACATGGGCCTGGCAGAGACTGAACAAGAATTCAGCTGTGGGGGCATTAGACCCCGCCATTTTCTTCAGTGACCAGCAGGGTGGTGGTTAAAGGGTCAAAGAGTGCCGCCCGATTATCACAAACATGATGGGACATACAAGTGCAAACGCTGTCCGGTTGCTGAGAGCATTTGATAGCATCTGCTGCGAAAACATAGTGAAATCACCATGATGGCAAGACAAGCTAAGTTGAGTGCTTCAAGGTGTTTGATCCTCCAGATGCAGTCAAGGTCCCGCCGCCTAGCGCAGAACCGTGGGACCAAATCTCTCTAGACCCCCGCATACTTCCCCAAAACTTTTAAACATGGTCACTGAAAACCTGTGTCTTTGCGGGCTTTCTCAGAAAATGGGCTCCGTGTTGGGGGTATTGGGGGTCCCAATAGATAAAGATCCTGGTTAAAAAGCGCTAGCAAAGTGGCCTTGCAACTTTGCAGCTGTCCCGATACCGCGGGTTTACATTCTAGATTCGTAGGGGTCGGAGTAGCGCGTTTATCACCAGCCAACACTGCGATGTCGCCAGAATTTTAGACTCACCATACGAAGGCAAAAAGGAGCTCTTCTGTCCCTCAGCAAAGACGGACGCAGACTTGCAGGATATGGTGTTCTAGGGATAGTGTGGGGCTTGTTTATTGCAAAGGGCTATGCAAGGATCATGTCGGAGTATATCTCTAGAACTCAGGTCTACAATCTATAGGGCTCAGGTTGGCAGTTGAAAACTCATGGTTTCGGATGCTCGAAAGGAAAGGATATGTAGGCACCCTGGCAACCGGAAACAACTGCGTCTGCTGGATGAGATGCCAACAACATATCAAAATGCTGGATGCGCAATAACTGGATGCCCTCGCACGCATCCTGACGTCATGCGCAGGGCCCTCTCCTTTGGCAGGCTTACAGAACGCGATAGCTACTGACTCCCAAACTTAGATACACGCTAATCCCCTCCCCCTAAAATTCACCACCCCAAAAAACTGTATTACGGGTTCCCCAGAATTCCAAATTCTGAAATCCACCCCTCAAGACTATTTCAAAAAGGGTCAAGACGAAAGTCAATTACGGCTCGGATCCTCTGAATTAGTCCCTAGCACGACTCTTTAGGATTAGGGATCTCCTTGATTTCCTAGACTTGGATTGCTTTTGAATGGCTTCTTTGAGAAGGAATCTATGTAGAATCTGAATGCCAGTTTAAGTCGGTTTATTGCGATGTTCAATTGCTTTTAACTTGTTTGTATTTTGATTTCACTTAAATTTCAATTGATTCTAGTCGAAAACTAACTATAGAATTTAACGGGCTTGATGACGTTTGCGAATTGCTGTTGGACTTACTTAGACGTTCTTGACAATTCACTGGCTTTTTAGTTTGCTCTTAATGGGTTTTATTTCGATTCTATTACGATTT
Source organism: Symbiodinium pilosum (assembly GCA_905231905.1). Taxonomy (NCBI): domain Eukaryota; class Dinophyceae; order Suessiales; family Symbiodiniaceae; genus Symbiodinium; species Symbiodinium pilosum. The sequence continues at coordinate 73,377 of CAJNIZ010021913.1, forward strand.
TGATTCAGTTTTATCGATTTTTATCCGACTCAATCGAATCTTACATGATCTTACTTAGATTTCAACAGGACCCTATGGCATACCGCCCCTAATGTCCGCGCCGTACGATAAATACGGTTCCGAGTATTTACATGGGGGAGCCCTGTAATATGAGGGGAACGGATTAGGCTTGATCGAATACTCGTCAAGGGTTGGGGATCCAGGGTTACAGCACGTCACACATGTCACGGTTTTCATCGTTGAGTCTACCGACTCCGTGCACAAACCGCAAACTCAATTTAGGGGCGCCTTCAATACCAACAGCCTGAAAACGAGCTTCCAAATGGGAGGCCTCAAACAACATACGCCAAATGTGCAACATCCTGTAGCCAGGGCACCAGGAACAGGTCGTGTAACTTTCAGCCTATTCCTCTCGTTAGTTTTTCAATGTCGGACATTTTCATACTGCAATTCCCCCAGCATGTCTAGGGCACAACAGGTCCTCCTAAAACCAAAATACATCCATGCTGCCGTGAAAACGCCGTGTACAAATCCCACAAAGCTGGGAAAATCTTCCCATGAATCCTTCGCCAGCCCTGTCAAGTTTTACAGACTATACTCCATGTCAAACGCACTACAGAACCCTCTGTTCTGACTCTATACGTACTTGAAGCCTGAACAAACCCGGAGTACCTCCAACTCCACCAGAAGCCTCTCTGGCTCCCTCCGGCAAAAATGGGCTGCTTGGGTTCCAGGTGGCTTGAGGCTTTACGTAGAAGCGTTATGGATCAGATTAGATCTAGGATCTGTGAAGGCACAGGATACTTTAAGAGCTATAGTCTAAACTCCTAGTATCTCCTTAATAACTCCTAGAATACTCCCCTATAGAATCCCCTATATGTCGCCATTTAAGAAGTTTAGACTATGGCTCATATGACTATATGGAAGATATGGAAGACCAGTGGGAGCACTCAGGATCCAGGCTCAGGGGTCTCAAGCTTAGATTTATCCTGAACTTCAGGCATATATTGCCTAAGCATAAAGCTTGTAAAGGACTCCACTTCTGTGCGTCCAGGAGCCGGTAAGCTGATCTTCTGACATTTTTTGGAACACTAGATGGCATTTCAGACTGTGAAGCCCACCATCCCAACTGAAAACGCTCGCTTTCATGAAGCCCAGTAGCCTAGCCATCAACCCTACACCTCCATAGTCCCACACATAGTCCCTCTTAAGTAGATAGAATATGGCTTTCGGTATATTATAAGAAGATCCCCATATACCCCATATTCTATCTACTTAAGGGGGACTTTACCCCTATTAAGCCATATGAAGCTTCTTAAGCCACAACAGGAAGGCCTAGCCAAGCTCGGGAAGCGCAGGCGGAGCTGGGTGGAAGCCTGGCTGGTCGGGGGGGGGGGGAGGCTTGTAGGTGAAGACTTTAGGGACTGGTTTTCGGTTACAAGAAATTGGTATGATGGGCATGTCTCCCTTTAGATGGTGTAGTCTTGAAGACAAGGACTCTAGTTTGGGGACATATTCGGGAATCATGTTTCATCATCAGAGCCTCAGTTGGTAAACCAGGCGAACATAAGCCAGGACGCAATAGGCCAGCAAGCTAGGATCCAACTACTGAAAAGAGGTTCTGATACCACCACAGCAACGCACACCGTTGTGACTATAACACAACATCAAACGCAGATCCCTCACTCGTGCAGCATCCGCCTGCGCCATGGACGACAGCACGGCATCCCCAGACCTGGGAGGGTCATGGATCTGGGTTGGGGTTTGGGTTTAGGGTTAGGGTTAAGGGTTTAGGGTTTAGGGGTCTAGCATGTATAGTGTTTTCTGGCAGGGCTTGTCCAGGGTTCTCATGGGGATGGTTTTGGAACTGCTAAAGCTGTGGATTCCAGCCTGGGGTTGTGAGTTCTGAGAAGTTTGCCGTATATCAAGCAGGCGTTCCGAGTTTGCAATCCTTTCCACAAGAAACTCAGTCTCAACAAACCTATTCTCATCGGAGATTATTATCAGACTGCAGATCAGAGTTGTTCAACAATAAAATCTGCAAGTAATTGGATGCCATGCGGTCCTCATCATCTCATCTCCGCGCTTGCTTCTACAGTCCGGCTGACTCGCACCAGACCGCCGAGGCCATAATCAAGGTGGTGGGAATCCCTGTGCTACTTTGTTTGGCCAAGAGACATGCCCCCCAAGCCCTGAATTCTTCAAAGTCGGAATCCCATGCACCTATGAATATTGAACTCTCCAGAACCTCCAAGCCCCAAAAGCGCCGCCCAAAAGCTCGAAGCAGTCGGCACCAGCGCCGGTGACGGCGACCCAGCGCCCAAAGGCAGCGTCGAAGGCCCCCACCTGGCACTTCTCAAAGGATGTGGATTAATGGAAAAGAAAATGGAAACTACAGGGATTCTAGGGTTTATATAGGGATTATATAG
>CAJNIZ010021924.1:24920-36456 GCA_905231905.1 Symbiodinium pilosum
AATCCTAAACTCTAAACCCTAGATACTAAGACCATAGGATATTACCTGGGCAGAACTTGGGATTCCCCACCTAGCGCATGGCAAAGCCTTGCTTTTAAGACATGCCGAAAGAATTTGGAAGGTCCAAGGGCAAATGTGCCAATCTAGACATAAGGGTTCATATGAGCTGTCGTCTAAACTCCTAGTATCCGCTTAATAAGCCCTACAATACTCCCCTATAAGATCCCTTCTATAATCTCCTTCAAGGAGTTTAGACTATAGCTCACAGGAGTGCCGGACGAAATCTCTTGCATAGCGTAGAGACGGGAAAAAGGGTTTGCACCTATGGGTTCTGCGGGTTTAGGGAGTATCGGTTGAGGGTTGGCCCCATTCGTTCTCGCCAAAAATGTCCAGTTTTGAACCTCATGACAAGCCTAGACATGTTGCCTCTTCAATGTAGTCCGACACTCATATGCAGCAACGATGTAAGCGGATTTCTACATGGGCCTTCTCAAGCAGAACAGGAATGCTGTCGTTGAGAGACATCCAAATCTCGCAGGCGAAAGAGCAAAAAAGAAGGGGTTTATGGGGATATTGGAAAGGAAAAAAGGAAACTACTATAGGCTTAACTATGAAGGTATGTGGACGGGTTTGATATGGATAATGGCAAAGAAAATGGAAGCTACTCTTTAGGGGTCAGGACGAGAACCACGCGGTATTTGGGCTTAGGCTTAATTAACCTAAGCTCAACCCCTAAAACCCGAAACCCTAAGCCTAATCCCTTAAATAATTACCTAGAAAACCTAGTTACCGATAATAATGGGCTACTTTACTTCAAAGTACCTTGAAATTAGGGGAAAGTAGTCTATAACTATGGGTAACTGGCTTTCTAGGCAAGACTCACCTTGAACACAACAAATATCCTCGAAACAGACTGAGGCAGTGAACTCTAAAACAAAATCCTACAAGGTCCAAGAATTTGGTTTTACATCCCATGCCAAAATCTGAGTGGGTTTTGGGACCTAAACCCTAAATCCTATAAACCCCATAAACCCTATAAACCATAACCCCTATAAACCCTAAAGCCCTACTTGGGAACCCTAAACCCTGAACCCTATAAACCCTAAAGCCCTAGTTGGGCACTTAAAATTTCAGGGGATCCTTACGTCCCGTCCTCCTCCGACGGGACTCGAAAAAGCATCCCCGAATGGCATCCCAGTTTGAAAAGAGAAACCTCAGACAGGGTTTGTTTAGGGTTTACCTGGCAAGCCTAGTTACCCATAATAATGAGCTACTTTAACCCAAAGTAGAAGGAAATTAGGGGAAGTTGCCTATAATTATGTGTAACTGGCTTTCTAGGTAGGGTTTAGGTTTTTTTGTTATAGGACCTTCGCTCCACCGCAGACGGGTTTAGGGTTGAGAGTTTAGGGTTCAGGGCGTGGGGCAGGACTACGGGAATATGGTATATAAGGATTTTATAGGGATTATATCCCCTCATGCACGTCTAAGAACAAGTAGGAGAATTGATCCTGTTGGGATTCTGCAAAGATAGTACGGGTTGCTGTTACGGAGTTGAAACTAAGTTGCGAAAATAAGGACACCCTACACTAAACCCTATAAACCCTAAACCCTAAACCCCTAACCCTAAACCCTAAACCCATTTAGATTCTTTAACAGCAACCCTGACAAAGGATCCCTAGTCGATAAGTGGTTTAGGGCTTAGGGTTTTAGGGTTTAGGGTTTAGGACTTTAGGGCTTTAGGGTTTAGGGTTTTGGGTCTTCCGGCTGTAGGGGTTTAGGCCCTGAGGGCTTCAGGGGGGGTTTAAAGTTGTCACAAACTATCTTAGGGCTTGGCCCATGGGTTCCTAAACATCCACAAGGCTTGGCTTTTGGAGGAATTTCACTATTATCGCTGGGGATTCGATACCCGAAGCGTCCAAGTAACTCTTGAACTTAAATCCTAAACCCCAAACAACAGTTGGTTCGCGATCTTTGTCTACGGAAGGGGGAGGGTGCAATAATGCACCAGGCGATTGATTACTATAGCCACCTCTTTATTATCGCTGATGACACTTGTTTATATAGTCCACCTTGAGTAGATAGAATATCGCTTTGGGTATATTCTAATAAGATCTCCATATACCCCATATTCTATCTACTTACGGGGGACTCTAGGTCTTCGGGCTCCAATAGCTTGTTGAAAAGCAAAGGATTCGCGGCTTAGGTTTTAGGGTTTAGGGTTCAGGGCCCTGTGGAAATATTCTACTGTCACCACCTTTTGAATGATAGGTTAACATTGGACCCGAAGCCCTAGACCCCAACCACAGTACCTAATGTGGGTCCCAAGAGCTGTAACTTCGGGATGTTTTCATGTTGTTCTGCAACTTGCGGAAACAGGCTACAGAAGTCCCAGTCAAAACCTTGAGTAAGATTTCCCCCCTCATGTTTCGGACTACCCGTGAGCGATGGTTTTTGGTGATGGAACCAAGAAAAACAATAATATATGGGCCTAAATAATTACCAATGTTATGGCTCCATACTCCTTGCATAATTTCAGTCTAGGGTACCTCGAATGGACCTCAAAACCCTATTGGTAGCTATTTCCCTAAACCCTAAACCCCAAAACCCTAAACCCCACAATATTTGGAATTATCTAGGCCCTATATTAATCCACCAGGACAACATGGTCTTGTTCTGTGTTGGGTGCTAAAGTATCCCCATGTTACACACCACTCATGTGAGCTATATTTTAAACTAATACTCCCCTTCTTAATGCCCCTTAAGGAGTGTAGACTATGGTTCATGTGATGAAGGGTTTCCAGCTGCCATTTCTGGAGGGCCCATACCAAGGATCGCAACGTGGTTTAGGGTTTCGGGTTGCATTTTGTCCTGTGGGTGACCCTCAGAGTTCGAAATACTCGACATGGAAACAGTGGATAGTGGAGTTAGTAGGAATATACCTAATATTGCCAACGAACTTGGAACCCCCACCCCCGGCAAGAGCAGCTTAATGATGTTTGAAGAGGGGTTATAAACAGTTCTCGACCCCTTGATCGAGCCAGGAGAATTGGTTGAAAGAACCAGCTCTAAGAAAACCCCGATTTTTATAAACAGTCGAAAAAGCCTTTTACCACAGCGGGATTATGTGATAACCCGACAAGATTTTGACAACTGCGAATTCAGAGGGACCTCGATGAAAAATCAGCACTTCGCCCAAAAACTTGGGCGATCTTTGAAGACACCACGGTCTGGGAGTCTGGGGTGGGGGTTCGATGCTTGCTGATGATGATGGAGACCCATGATTAATAAACCCCTTCCTGTTAAGGTCCTCAATATTAGGATCCCCATTACAATCCCTATTTAGGGGAGGGGGTTGGCTAATTAGGGAGTCTACATTAAAACAATCATCCCTGTCCGTCTTGGCTACTATCACGGGATGTGGTGTGGCCTTTTGCCAATCAACCATGACAAACAAATAATCGTCCCGTAGCCACAAACATTCCAAAAATACATACCATACGTATGTGCATATAGATATACACATATGTATCTAATGGTACATACTGTAGGGAACGGGTAAACTTCAAAGCCCTTTAAACTTGGACAGACCCATGGCCGCGTGAAGGGAGTTCGCGGCTGAGCAACAGCATACAATAGGAGAGTTTCGGGTTTGGGGCACCCAAACCCAGACACCCTCCCCCTAAACATAAACGCAAAGCCCTAAACCCTAAATTCTAAACCATCAACCCAACATACCGAACCCTAACCCCTAAACCAATATCCTAAACCCTACCTAGAAAGCCAGTAACCTATAATTAGAATCTACTTTCCCTTAACGTCCTACCACCTTGGGCTAAGGTAGCCCATTATTCTGGGTAACTAGGCTTTCTAGGTATACCCTAACCCTGAACTGTAAACCCTAGACCCTAAATCCTAAACCAACATCCTAAACCCTATATCCTAGGAAAGGGATTCATCTTCATCTGGTGAGCTCGGCCCCACAGGAGTGAGTGAGGATGTGAACCTGCAAATTTGGGTTTAGGGTTTAGGGTTTTGGGGTTTTGGGCAGCTGAACCCAAGAAAATAGGCTTTATACAAAACACTATACCCAAAGGAAGATATCATTTTACTCTATGGAGGGGCCGATGGTATCCACAAAAAAATGCTACTCAACATTTGGGGGATTTGCTTGGGGAGAACAATGATAAAAAGGCTGCAGTTTTTGAGGGATTTTAGGATCTGGGGTTTAGAGTTTACGGTTTAGGACTTAGGGGCGTAGGGTTTAGGGTTTGGAGGCCTGAAACGGGGTTTAGGGTCTAGGGCCTGGACGCGAAGGCAATAAGGGGAGTTGGCCTGCTTGTAGTCCTGTGTACCACGAGGGCTGTAGGACCAAACAAGTGGCAGCGTAATTCTGAGGGTGGTCTGGCCAATGTGGGAATACGCAAGCATTGCGCAGGTGCACCCGTATGCTCCGCCCACCTGACGATTACACTACCTTCGGGGTCCAGGAGGACTTCTGCCGGCAGAGGCAATTTTTCCAAAAGAAGCCCTAGATCTAAAGGAAACGATTTCCAGACCCCCGAAAAAATCGATCAGATCCTAAGCCCTAATCCCTAAACTCTAATCCTTAAATCCTAAGCTCTAATCCCTAAACCTGAAGTCCTAAATCCAAATCCCTATAAACCCTAAACCAAGGCGCACTTGCCATGATTGACGTGTCCTTTTGATATCTGGGATCCCTAGAATAATGGGTGCTAGGCAATCATTCTATAGGGTTTAGGGTTGGGGGACCCCCAAAAAATGAAGAGAACGGATTAACTCAATGCCCTCAGCTCTATGTCCTCCTTGACTCGAATAGCTTTACCCCCAACTTCATCTTGTCTCGATCACAAGGTAAGAAACCCTAAACCCTAAACCCTAAGACATGGCTTAGGGTCGAGGCTTTAGGGCTAAGAGTTTAGGGCTCAGGGCTTAGGTCAGGGCTTAGGGTCAGAGTTCAGGAGCTTAGAGTTTGGGGCTCAGAGCTTGGGTAAGGGCTTGACCCTAGGGTTCAGAGCCTAGAGTTTAACGTTCAGGGTTTAGAGTTTAGGGTTCGGGGCTTAGGGTCTAGGGTCCTTGGAGTTAAGGGGCTCGAGGTTTAGGGTCTAGGGTGGTGCAGGGTTCAGGGTCAAAGCCCTGGGCGTGTTGTAAGTCAAGGGTCCAGGGCTTCGGTTCAAGGGCCGTTCAAGGCTTAGACTTTAGGGCTTAGGGCGTAGGGTTTGGGGTTCAGGGCTTAGAGTTTAGAGTGGGAACCCAAGGGTTTAGGGTCGAGGATTCAGGATTTAGGCTTTAGGGTTCAAGATTCAGAGTCTAGGGTCTAGGTTCTTTTTTGATGATGTGGGACCCAATGGGCGGGTGGGTATAATATATGTCCATTGTTTGATGAGAACGCTGCTTAACAAGTGAATGCTTGGACTTGAGATGCGGAGCCCCAAGCCCTCTAAACCTCCAAACCCTAAACCCTAAACCCCTGAACCCTAAGCCCTTACCGTCTAAACCCTTAACCCTACGGTCGAGGTTTGGCCTTGGGGTGTAGAGTCTAGGGTAGGAGCCGAAGCAGTTGGAAAACATTGGGTACCCTTATGCGATCATACTCAGGCCCCCGTTTTATGAGACATAATCTAAACTCCCTCAACGGGGTTAGAAAGGGGATTGTACAGGGGACTACTATGGGGGCTTATTAAGGGGGATGCCAGGAGTTAGACTATGGCTGTTATGGGAAGAGTAGTGCTAGCATTGCAATGTGCGTGAACGATGGGAGGCTGAGCGCAGTGTTCAGGGTGTCAAGTTTGAAGCAGTCCCCTGCCCCCTACACCCTAAGAATTAGGGTTTAGGGCTTAGAATTTAGGTACCATGAAAAAAGGACTAGCTATTGTCACAGGGCGTGCCATTTCATTCGCTGCAGATAGACGCAGCACGGTGAATCCAAAGCCCGCCAGGACATCTTTTGACAAGAAAATGATTCAAGGTTATTAAGGGTGATGTAGAATTCCTGTATTAACAATTGCATCGTCGTTGTCTTGTGAGACAGGTAGATCTGACTTCTTGTTGGGAAGGTTAAGTTTGACGAGCTTTGAGTATATATATATATAGACACATGTATATAGGGTTTAGGGTCAGACATATATGTGTATGTATATGTACAGTCTTTGAGAAGTGTTCCAACACTGACCCCATACCCCAAACCCTGAACCCCATCTAAACCATAAACCATAAATCCTTCATCCGGATCCGTAAAACATCCCAAAATCTCTTATACGAGCCACAGAACCTGTACAAACCATAAAGTCAATATAAAGTATAAACGTTTAGACCAAAACATACATAGAGTCTGAACCATAAATCCTAAACCCAATCTTTACACCCTAGTCCCGAACCCCTACATGCCATATAAACCAACCCGGAACCCTAAAACCCTGAGGCCAACTCTCAACAACCCGAAAGCCAACCCTAAGCCCCAAACCCTACACCCTAAGCCCTTATAGTCCCCCTTAAGTAGATAGAATATGGCTTGGGGTATCTTATACTCAGATCCCCATATACCCCATATTCTATCTACTTAAGTGGGGGCCCTAAACCCTAAACCCTAAACTCTAAACCCTGAACCCTAAACCCACCCCGCTCCTCGCTGAAGTGAAGACTTAGGTCTGACAAGAACTGCGCCAACTCTTCGCCGTAGTCCTTGTGTTTTCGGGTTTGGGGTGTATGGTTTTGGTGGTTTAGGGTTTTTGGGGTTTAGGGTTAGGGGCTGGGGTTTAGGGTTTGGGGTTTAGGGTTTTTGTGGTTTAGGGTTTGGGTATTAGGTTTTTGGGTTTGGGGTTTTGGGTTTATGGTTAGGGGTTTTTAGGGTTTTGAGCTTGGGGGTTCAGGACTTAGGGTTTAGGGCTTTACTAGGGCTCGGGAGCTGGAGGCTTAGGCATTAGGGCACAGAGCTTAGAGCTGAGGGCTTGGTATATGTTCCCGCAGGATACAGGTACCGACCTAGCAAAATCCAAGGCCCCAAGCACCTATACACGAACAAGTTTGGGCTCCTAGCGTACCCTACACCCTAACCCCAATATGTTTTATGTAAAAGCCTGGGCCATGCGGCCATGCGGGGTTTGGCTTGGGTTTTTTTGTGCTAAAGGGTTTACCTTAATAGGCCTACACCCATAATAACAGCCATAAGGGCCATTGTTTTACATACCTTTGGGGTCCAGGTAGGTTTATCGGCTTAGGAATTTTGGGAAAGGTTTTACTTCTTGCTTGCTATAGTCCTACGGTGGATTGAAGAAATCTTGCCACACTTTGGCTCCCGAACCCTAAACCCTAAACCCTACTGCAGTTCCTAAGCATATAACATAAATAGTTGTAGCTTTGAAACACATTGGGCTTGGGTTTTAGGGTTTAGGGTTGAGGGTTCAGTGCGCATTAGATGTACGCTTAGGGGGCATTAGGGTTTAGGGCTTGAGGCTTAGGGAGCATAACGTTGCGCCGTGGGGGCTGGGTCGCATTGGGTCGAGATTTAAGGGTTCATGGGGTTCAGCGTAGAGGGTTTAGAGTTTTGGGTTTAGGGTTTCGGGCAAGGGCGCGCTGGCTTGGGGTTTAAGATTTCCAGTTGGAGCTACCAAGTATATGAGGGGACTTCTCAAAAGAGGAACTCTGGGAAAATTGGGGATGTGGGGATCTCAAAAGATTGTGCAGGTCGTCCACGTTGACCCTAAACCCTGAAACCCCTAAACCCTAAACTCTGAACCCCACAACTCAGAAGGTCCTGGTACTGCTGCTATATGTGACGCTTGTGGTTCAAATCCTTACCACGAAAGAACTCTCAGTCGCTACACCCTACACATCTGAACTCCTGCTCCCTAAGCCTTATACCCTACTACTCAAACTCCAAACCCCAAACCCCCAACCATAAACCTTGTATTTCCATGTATATTTTCCGTATGCAACCTCTATTTAACCCTAACCCGAAGCCCTAAACCTTCTATCTACCCCTTTGAAGTGTCGCCTACACAACAGCACCCCTGTATACATTCTCTGTATCATGCCTTATCACTTTTGATTCCTATATCACCCCTATACCCCCTTGAAAAATGATCCCCTAAACATAATACCTCAAACCCCAAGCCCCTAAACCACCCCCTTCTTAAGGAATCCACAAAAAAAGAACAACAGCAGCCACGGTCCTTAAAACGAGCTTTGGCTTGAAAGTAGGACAGCTCTGCGCCTGGCTCCAAGGAGAGAACTGTAGAAACCCTTATATAAGCTGGGGTTTAGGGGTTTGGGCTTTGGCTTTAGGGTTTTGGGCTTTGGCTTTAGGGTTTTGGGCTTTGGGGCTTTGGCGTTTAGGGTGTAGGGTTCAGGGCTTAGGGTTTGGGGTTTGGGTAGGGCTCAGGGCTAAAGGATTCAGGGTTGCAGAGATCTGGACTTAGGATTTAAGGATCTGGGGGCTCAGGGCTACAGGGCTCAATGATTTAGGATGTAGGGTCTCAGGGGCCAGGATCTAGTGGTTTAGAACTTCTGGTTTAGAGTGCAATGGTATAGGGCTTGAGGGTTCTAGGGTTATGTTTTCGAGAGGTTGATAAGAGTTTATGGTTGAAAGTTGGGTTTGGGTTTAGAATTTCAGATGAAGGAGAAATAACTCGAAAGCCAGTAGCCCATAATTCAATCTACTTTTCCCTAACTTCCTACCACTTTGGGATGAAGTAGCCAATCATTTGGGCAGCTACGTAGGCTTTCCGAATCCTAAACCCTAAACCACCTGGGCCCTCAGAGCAAAAACCAGCGAAACGTACATACGTCTATGCATATACAGACTATACATACACGTAGCCACACTTACACACACACACGCACACACACACACACATATATATATTATATCTGCTCAGTCTCGTTTTGGTTTTGGAGGGGGGCATCATTCTGGGGTATCGTTTTTTAGGCTGCACTGGCTTGAACATCCTTTCAAGAGCTGGACAACCACCTTTACTACTTTACAATAACAGCAAGTCTGACCCGAACCCTAAACTCCCATGGGAGTTTAGTTGGAGAAAACACATCTGCACAGACGAATTGTCCGGAAGAACCTCATCTACATCCACCAGCACCCATCACAAACCTTAGCTCACAGGAACCACTGTCTAAACTCCTTGAGGGGGTTATATAGGGGAATATGTAGGGAACTAGTATGGGGCTCATTAAGGGGGATACTAGGAGTTTAGACTACAGCTCACATGTGATCATTGTAATTACTAGGCCGGTGGAGGAGGCAACCATCAACCTCCAACCCTGAACCTTAAACCCTGACGGGTAGGTGTGAAACCTTACACGCTGAAACCCCAAACCCTATAGTCCCCCTTAAGTAGATAGAATGTGGGTATATGGTGATGCTAATATATTATACCCAAAGCCATATTCGATCTACTTAAGGGGGACGCTAGACCCTAAACCCTACACCCTAAACTTAGCCCACATTACCCTAGAAAGAACAAAGAATCTGTTTTCCATCAGTATAAGGAATCCCATACCCCAAAAGAGTATGAAGGATCGCTAAGATTGATCTCTTAAACTCTAAATCCTACACCCAAAGCTCTGAACCCTCAGCCCTAAACTCTAACCCTAAACCCTCAGCCCTAAACCCTAAACCATGTGTGCGCTTTTCGTCTGAAGTGGGGGAGGTTCTCCCTTGTAAGCCATCTAGCAGCGGACACTCATCCTTAGGGCAAACATGGGCGAGCCTTTTGAAGTTCGTCATTGAACTACTAGGGGTTAGGGTTTAGGGTTGCTCTGAAGCGCGGCCAGTGCTCTATCAGAAATGTTCGGTTCAAGAGCAGCTTGCGGCCAATGTAAAATCCACGCTCCACCTGACTTGCCATGCTGCAAAACTGAGTGAGCGCACCCTAAACCCTAAATCCTAAACCCTAAACCCCAAACCCTAAACCCCTAAATCCTGCAACAAGACGTGGGCAAGGCATGAAGCTTCTGCTGGCACAAATCCTTGAGGTGATACGGGGCTTCCTCATGTCTTTCCTCTTCCTGCTCAGGATCAACCGAAGGATCATGCTCAATCTTTAGCATTAGGGTTTCAGGGTTCAGGGTTTAGGGCCTTTAGCTTCATATTCTTTTGTGGGCTTTGAAGCCAAGAATTGCAAGTGATATTCACCGTTGACTACGCGTCAATGCCTCTACCCCTAGGGGTCCAAGTACCCAAATGCGTAGGGTTCTTCGTTCAAAATGAGTCGATCTTGGAAGAAGGTTTGGCAGGTGCGGTCTTAAGGGGTACAACCCTGGAACTCTTGACCAGGTATGACAGTCGTCGTTACTGAGGACTCTATAGCTGTAATCTGACAAACCCTCCACGCCACGGCCTCCAGAATAGCTGAAGACAAAAGGAACGATGTGGGGCGGCATGTTCCCCAGCGAGAATGTCTGGGCCTTGGCAGGTCTGAAAAGGAGCCTAGAGAACTAGAGTAAGGTTTTGGTTTCGGGATAGATTATACTTTCCTAACATCATTGAAGCTGTCTTAAGGCTTAAGGGAATATCCAGCGTAAACAATGGAACTTCTGATGGTCGAGGCACCTGTTGGCTTAAGTGCTCAGCCCCAAAGGTCCAAGGTCTAGCGCTTGACAGAAAGTCTTGTATGGCCCTGAATAACCTTTGCTACCATCATATCAAGGCTTTGGGTTTACGGGAACACGCAGGAATTCGTCCATCAACTGAGATACCAAGCATCCAGGGTCAGGAGGACTTGGTAAATGTACTTATCACTCCCATAAGCGGTTGAACAAGCAGTTATCGCCTTAAAATCCCAAACCCAAAACCCCTAAGCCCTAACCATAAGCGGTTGAACAAGCAGTTATCGCCTTAAAACCCCAAACGCCAAACCGCTAAGCCCTAAACCCTGAATAATCAGCTTACGAAGTCCACCCGACCCTCTAATCCTATAACGCTTACACGATCCCAGGTTCCATTTCATTCAACTGTGTTTTCATTTGACTTTCCATTGTTGGTGCATACATCTATATATACATATATATAGGTTTTGTATATACGTGCGAAATATAAACAACCCCATTTCATGTTCCATTTGACTGGTGTCTTTTTCGGTGGTTCAACCAAGATTATATTCTCTATATAAGAGATTTTGCCTAGAAGGAGGATGTAATCTTATTTTAGAACGGGCCACCTTCGCCACATCACACCCTCCCACCCCGGAGGGAAGTGGTGGGAGGTGGGAGGGTAGGGAAGGGGAGGTGGGAAGGTGGGATGTGGCAGGCGGCGGGAGGAGGTGGGAAGGTGGGGGTGGGAGGTGGAGGTGGGAGGGTGGGAGGTGGGAAGATAGAGGTGGGGGGAGGGTGGGAGGCTGGGAGGTGGGAGGTGGGAAGGTGTGGGAAGGTGGGGGTGGGAAGGTGGGAGGTGGGAGGGTGGGAGGGAAATCGGAGAAGTGGGGGTGGGAAGGTGGGAGGTGGGAGGGTGGGAGGGAAATCGGAGAATCGCCGTGAATCGCTGGAAATCGAATCGATAGATCGATGT
>CAJNIZ010021924.1:49183-67894 GCA_905231905.1 Symbiodinium pilosum
CGAACTCCTATGCCTCCAATCCCCACTTCTCTAGAGCCTGAGGCCTCAAACCCCAAGCCTTAAAGCCCTAATCCATAAACCTTAAACCCTAAATCCCCAAACCCTAAGAACGCCTATCAACCCGCAAGACGCAACTCTAACCCCAAGGTCCGAACGCTGGCCCCGAACATTTTCCCCACCGGTTTCCTGGGTCCTCCTTGCACGTCCCTAGTTGGACTTCTAGGGTTTAATTGTGTATGTAATAGGCATATGACTGTATCTATATACCTAACTTAAATACCTGTATATCTATAATTACATGTTCCTACAGTGGGAAGCCCCGCCAGCCGAGGCGGGCGCGCGCTAGCGTTTTACAATTATGGGTAACTTGCTTTCTAGGTAAGGGTTGAGAGTTTAGGGCTTAGCGCAAATCCGGAAAACAGCGGCCTCAACGTATCCAAGACCGTAGCGCACGGTGTTTTCCTGCTGGCTGGGTTTGACGCTTGCGGGGTTGCTGAGTAGCAGTGGTCAAGAATAAAACAGTAGCAACATGTAGCAACTACCTTTGGCAAATGGCAGTGGCAGTATCTGCGGCCCTGCTCCTGCTGCTGCTGCTGCTAATTAGTACAAGTCGTACTACAAGTATCTATAAGCTCGTTAATAGTAATGAGAATGATATGACTAATGACTCACGCTCTGTCATGTGCCAAGACCCAGCGGGGGCTCAAACAGACATGGCTGGACTCCAACTGGCTAGCGTAGAAGCCTGAATGATTATTTCTTGATGAATTTGTACTTGCGATACAACTGTATACCCCGAAAGCTCGATAATGAGTAGTGCGGTTGATGCTACGGCCCGGCCCTAGTATACTATAGCACCGTAATTCGCAAGACTTTGGGTACCTACGGTTATGCAGGCTTAGGATCTAAGGTAGGTCTACCTTAATTCTGTTACCCGGCCCAGTAACCACTAAGCGCCCTCAGTTTTGATCCCAAGGCGCTGGCAGCGGCCCCCCTGAATTCTGCTCTAAGTTCTCCAGCCGTCGCCCAAGGACCAACAACAAGAAAATGTTAAATGAGCCACAGTCAAGATTACCCAGATAATTACTGGACATGGGTTCCTTGTTTGGGACGACATTCGGCACTCTACTAAACTACAAGATCATGATGTATATACAGCCTAAACCCTCAAGAATGATGACAACAAAGCACAACTTTATACATCAGAGAGACAGGCGTTGGTGCAAATAAGCCCCTTCTTCAGGAGTCAGCTACGCCCAGGGCTGAGTGAAGCAGTTCTACAAGCTATATACCCTCCTGAAATAGCCCCAGACCTTAAGCCCCCAAAACGCAGATGACTATGCTGTTTAAGGGATCCTACCAGGGTGTTTATGTAAGCTTGGGTAAGCTTGGAAGTTTTATAGCCCAAGTTGGGATTTTGGTACTAGCAATTATTGTACTACAAGTTTTGGGTAAGAATATCCCTAAACCCTAAACTCTAAACCCTACATCCTACATTCCTACAGACATCCCTATAGTACCCCTATGCAACAAGCGAGTGAGGTTCCAGGACGGCGTGGGCCAGGGGATTCCAAATCAGTAACTTTGAGGGAGGGGTTTAAGATTTAAGGGGGGTTAGGGGGTTTAGGGTTTGGGATTTTAGGTTCAGGGTTTAGGTGGTTAAGGGTTTAGGATTTGAGGTTTAGAGTTTAGGGTTTAAGGTTCGGGGTGTAGAGTTTAGGAATGGCCTTGTATGGGAAGAAGGCTGACTTGTCCAGCGATCCCACTTGACAATCCCCACGAGATGTGGCGTAGCCCACTGCGCACTGCCTGGGCTTTGTCTTTTTGTACAGGGTTTGGGGTCCGGGGTTTAGGGTTTAGGGCTTCGGGTTTAGGGTTAGCCGGGATAAGGTCCATAAGGGAATGTGTCATATATATATATATACACACATATGGAGATTATCCCTTATTCCCTACTAACACACACGGAAGTTGCTATTGAAGATAAGCTAAAGAGGTGGCAAAATCAATGACAACCGATGGTTTTCCCGAAGGAAAGTGATTTTGGGTTTTAGTGGTGTAGAGTTTGAGGCCACAAAAGACCAACTTTCTGAGGTCCAGCTGAAGATCCCAGGCCTTCGTAAGGTCGGTCATGGAATCATGCACGGTTTGGACAACGGGAACACTACTCGCAGAACAACCCCCGTTGTCAACGTAGGCGGTCACACTTGCAGACGGGCAAGACCAACTATGGTGTACAGTTCCCAGATTTCCTACCACTTTGCAGCCAAGTAGCCCATGATCTTGGGTTCCAGGAGCTATAGTCTAAACTCCTTAAAGGGGGTTATATAGGGGATTATATAGGGGACTACTATAGGGGTTATTAAGGGGGTTACTAGGAGTTTAGACAGTAGCTCATATGGGTATTGATCCCTATCACACGCCCAGATTCCATTTCACTTCTGCAGGGTTTGCCTTTTCCTCCCACAAGGTATTTAGGGTTTAGGGGTTAGGGACCCTACATAGACCCCCAAACACTATAATCCATATAGACCCTAAACTCCAGGCCGTCTATGTTGGGCAACCAGGCTTTCCAGGAAGCCTACAGCCTTCCCTCCAAAATACCCAAGCCCGGATGCCCTAAAGCCCCAACCCTAAAACCTCAAACCCTAAGTCCCTACACCTTTAATTCCTAAACCCTAAATTCCAAAACCTTTAGGGTTTACCTGGACCCCAAAAGTATGTAAAATAATTGCCCTTATGGCTGTTATTATGGGTTTAGGGCGATTATTTTACATACTTTTGGGGTTTAGGTAGCCCTAAACCCTAAACCCTAGACCCTAAACCCTAAACCCTTAGTTGGGTTTAGGGACAAGATTCAAGCCTAAACCTAGCTCCATCCGAACCCCCGGCCAGGCACATGAAATGTGCCCCGGTTCCATACTCGCGCGAATACCTGGGGAAGATCAGTTAGGGTTTAGGGTTTAGGGTTTAGGGTTTAGGGTCAGGGCTGTTATAAGGGTTTAAAGTCAAGCTGGGTTGCTGTTAAGGAACTTACGTTAAGTTAGTATAATAAGGAAAAGCTAGTATTTACTCTGTACCCATACTATGGTAACTTCACTCAAGTTCCTGAAAGCAAGCCAGTCAAGGTTTAAGGCTTTTAGACTTATACAGGTTTGGGGTGGAGGGTTACCTGGACGCCAAAAGCCCTTACACCCTATACTAATACCCCAAACCGCGTAAACCACCCTAAGCCCTGAACTGTGGACCAGTCCTAAACCAACCCCTAAACCCTAAACCCCACCTAGTTCCTTTAAGGGGGTTATAGGGCTTATATAGGGTATATAGGGTTTGGGGTTTAGGGTTTAGGGATTTACCTAGAAAGCGTAGTTACCCAAAATAATGGGCTACCTTAACCCAGAGAAGTAGAAACTAGGGGAAAATAGAGTATACTTATGGGCTACTGGCTGTCTAGGTCAACCCCAAAAGCGTGCAGATAAAGAGCGGCCGGGGCTCTTGTTCACGTGTTTGAGCCATGCTGTTTTCAATACGGTCCCCATTTTAGACTGTCTCGGGGAGGCGG
This sequence comes from Symbiodinium pilosum, assembly GCA_905231905.1. NCBI lineage: Eukaryota > Dinophyceae > Suessiales > Symbiodiniaceae > Symbiodinium > Symbiodinium pilosum. Next base: position 52,746 of record CAJNIZ010021924.1, read on the forward strand.
GGGCAATGCTCAAGTTGGGCCCTAAATCCTTAACCATCCCTCAACCCTAAACCCTATTTAGGGTTTAGGGTTTAGGGCCTAAACGCGTTTAGGTTTTAGGGTTCAGGGTCACAGCGAAGCTGGCTGTTTTCAGATGTGTGGGCAAGATCGAGGTTCTGCCCCATCAAGAAAAGATTCCGCATGTTACATGCTGGCACAAAATTTCGAACACTTGGGGTGCGGGGGTTTTGCTATCAGTAGAAGAGGATAGGTCTGGGGTTTAGGGTTTAGGGTAGAGGCCGTTTACCTCACGAAACTCTAAACCCTAAACCCCTAAACCCTGAACCCCCTCAACCCCGAGCTCCGAGTCATAAACTCAAACATCCGAAAACTTATCCCGAACCTGCAACCCTAAAGCCCAAACTCTACAGCCTAGATCCCCAAATCCAAAACCCTAAACCCTAAGCCCAGACCCTCAAATCCAAAAGCCTAAACCCTAAGCCATAAACCCTGAAATCCTAAACCCTAAAGTCTATGCCCTAAAGCCTTAAATCCTAAATCCTTTAATCCTAAACCCTAAAGCCTAAGCCCTGAAGCCCAAGCCCCGAACCTAAAACTCAATCCTAAACCCTACCTAGAAAACAGTAATTATAGCCTACTTCCCCTCATTTCCTACTACTTTGGGTTAAAATAGCCCATTATTATGGGTAACTAACCCTAAACCCCCAAGTCCACTATTATGAGTAACTAGGTAAGCCTCCCTGATTCACAGTCACGGAGCCAAACGCCACAGGGTGCCCCAGCTCTCCACTCACCACGGAGGCATTCCTTGCTGGCAAGGTTTAGATGTTTATGGTTCATTACCATTACTTAGGGTTTGGGGCGTCATTTTGGTTTTAAAATGCTGAAAATTTTGAATTTGAGGAAATTTGGGAACCCTAAGTAATGGTAAGTTTTCATGGGCTTGAGGGTTTTGGGTTTAGGGTTTGGGTCGCCATAAAGGGAGATGTGAGCTACAGTCCTTATTTCTCAGAGAATTACTGGACAGAGGGTTCCTCAGTATAGGGACCACTTGAGAGAGTCCCCTATGTCCACCGTTCAGGGTCCCTGAGTAAGCCTAATATTTGCAGTAGTTCATGCAATAGATCACTCCCCCAAGAGTTACTGTCCCTGAAGGGGTCTTTGTTATAACTCCTATTCCCTATTTTGGCAATCGTTATTTACTGCAGGCGTGAATGATCTAAGACATGAAGGTTTGGGGTTGTGGGAATCTTTTGGGGTTGGAAATGCTTTGATCTAAGACATGAAGGTTTGGGGTTGTGGGAATCTTTTGGGGGTGGACATTCTTTGAGGTTTCAGCGCTTTGGAGTGCATACGACAGTGCATACGACGTTGCATACGGACATGGCTAGCTGATCGCAATTGCCTCATACTGGCCACGGCGGGCACTCTGCCGTGAATTCTCTCCAATCAAGGCGGAGGACGCGCTAGGTAGAGCCGGCAGTGGGCGCAGGCCGTCCAAGACACTCTCGTCCTAAGCCCTAAACCCCAAACCCCAGACCCTAAACCCTTAAACCCTAAATAATAGTTTCCATTTTCCCTTATCTTTAAATATCCCCCACATAACCCTTATAATGTAGACCCCTGATTAATAATCCCCCTCCCCTTCATAAGGATTATAATAAGGATCCTCATATTAAGGCCCCTAAAAGCAGGGGGGTTATTAATCATAGGTTTACATTAAACCCCTAAACCCTAAATCCTAAACCCTAAATAGTAGCTTTCATTTTCTTTTCCATCATCCCTATATAACCCCCATATAGCCCTATATAACATTAAGCCCCCTGAGCCTTGGACGGGCTGATCAAGTGAAAGTCAGCCGCATGGGCGAAGCCCACAGCTTCGCAGAGAACTTGGGTACTGCCCTGACCCAGTAACAGTCTATATTAGGGGTTTAGAAGTTTAGGCATTTAGGGTTTAGGGGTTTAGGGTTTAGGGTTTAGGGGTAACAGCCTAAATTAGGGGTCCTATTAAACGCTATATATAACCATATTATGTATTTATCCAGCTGTTACTGAGGGGGGGCAGTACCCAACAGAGAACCATTGCCGCATCGGTATTGCAGCAGTACAAGGTCTTTTCCCAAAAGTAGGGGGTGCCTTTTTGGGGGTCCTGGGGGTTATATAGTTATATAGTTATATATATATATATGTATGTATAGGGTCTGGAGCCTAGTGTTTAGGGATTAGGGTTGCCCAAATTTAGGAATGCCTTTTTGGGGGGTCCCTATAGTAAGGACTACCGTACTTTGGGCCCTAAACCCTAAACCCTAATTCCTTTTTTGGGGCAGGCACCGCGTTGTCCAAGAGCTCTCTGGACGACTCCGCGGTGGCTCACAGCAAGCAGGCTGAGGCCCGACTTCGAGATGAAAAAGGGTTTGGGGGAATGTTAGGGTTTGGGGTTTAGGGTTTAGGGTTTGGGGTTTGGGGTTTGGGGGAATGTTAGGGTTTAGGGCTTAGAGGTTTGGGGTTTGGGGTTAAGGGTTCAGGGTTTGGGGTTTATGGTTTTGGGGTTTAGGGTGTAGGGTTTCCTTTCTGGATTTTGAATTTACAGCGCTGAGCAGCGTTAAGTCAAGCTGCTTGCAATTCAGACTATTCTGGTCAGAGTGCCAGTGCCAAGTTCTAGATCTACCTTCCGCGCGTTTGAAGTTACTTGGGTACTTGAACCCCCTAGGTAGATCCTAATAAAGACTTGGCGACTGCAGCTGACAGCGACAGTAGCAGTCTTGCTTCTGGTGGCAACATAATGCCCTTCGTACAATCGCCACTATGCTGGGCCTAGATTCCATATCTAATTATAATCTAGGATACCTCGAGCAGTCACCGAAATGGTGTTGGCAGTTATTAGGGCCCCTACAGCGCAAGAACCTGGCGAAAGCTGTGAAGCCAAGCAAAGGATTCAGGGCTTTAAAATTGCCTAGGAAGCCAGTAGCCCATAAGTATAGGCCTCTTTCCCCTACGTTCTACTACTTTGGGTCGAAGTAGCCTATTATTATACTAAACCCTAAACCCTACACCCTAAGCCGTAAACCGTGTAACTAGGCTTTCTAGGTAGGGCTGAACCCTGAAAGGAAAGGAGCCTTAGTCCAACCATGTGAAGCTTCGACACCTCGGAAGTTCCGAAAGAGCACTGCTCCAACACTCAGATCATTAAACCCTCAATCCCTAAGCCAATACATGTCCTGAACCCTGAGCCCTAAACACTTAACCCTGAACACTAAACCCCAAAACCCACATCATAAACCCTGAAACCTACCCTAAACCCAAAATCCTAAACCCTAAAAAGCCACAGTATATACCCTAATGTAATATAGTAGTTTCCATTTTCTTCTCCTTTTTCTATATATGACCCCGGGGAAACCTGAAAGGCTGCCGGGCCGCTCCGTGGAAGGAAGTGTCGTACCAAACACCCATGCCATGGGGACGATCCTGTTCGTCCACCTGAGCAAAGATTGGACTCAGGCGTTTTAGCGTGTTTTGGAGTTAGGTTTAGGCGTTTAGGCGTTTAGGGCTTCAGGCGTTTCAGGGCTTGGGTTTTGTTGGGGGCTAACATGTAGGGACGTTAGGCTTTCGAGTAGGCCTTTGAGGGATTAGGGTTCTTGGTGCTTTGGGCTTGGGGCTTCTTAGGGTTTAGGTTTCCTAGGCTTCGTGGTTTTGAGTCCTTGAAGCTGCTAAGGGCTCAGGAACCTTAGTGCTCAGGGCCTTAGGCTTTTGCGGGTGTAGGCCTAGTTACCCATAATAATGGGCTACTTCACCCCAAAGTAATAGGAAATTAGGGGAAAGTTGCCTATAATTATGGGTAACTGGCTTTCGAGGCAAGGTCTAGGGTACAGGGCTTAGGGTTATCGCTTTAAAAGCCCTAAACCCTAAACCTAAAACCCTAAAACCAAATCCGTAGGGATTCGTATATGGAGTCAGCAATACCCAGCACCACAAAAGCCCTAAACCTGAATCCTCAGCCTGTCCAGAAAGCCAGTAACCCATGGCTATTGGTTTAGGGTTTGGGGTTTAGAGTTTAGGGTTATTGGCTTTGAGTTTGGGGTTTAGGGTTTGGGGTCAGAAACCCACAATAAGACTCTACTTTCCTCTACCTGTCTAGTACCTTGGGTTAAGGTAGCCCATGATTTCTGGGTAGCTAGGCTTTTTCGGTGCAGCCAGATGGTGTATAAGGGTACCCTAAACCCTTGACCCCAAATCTCGAATTTAGAGTGTTCTGCAAATTCTCAAAATCCAAACTTCAACCCCAAACCTCAAATCGGACACCTTCAGATCTAGACCCGAAATTTGTATCTTGAAGCCAACCACTTTGGGTAACAAGGTTTTCCACGTAATTTATCCCAAGTTGTGCGGCCAAAAAAAAATCTGACAATAATTCAATAGAAGCCCTTCCAAATGCTTTCTAAAACCCTTCTGATCGATTACCGAGCCGATCCTTATCCCTGCTGTTGAATTTTGATTAAAACCTAAAAAGCATGGAATGTTTGGGGGGCACCCCCCGTCCATCAAATAGGGACCCATTTTTGTTTGGGGGGCCCCCCTACACTAATCAGGACCCAACATTACGAATCTTATGCACCGCACCACCCCAAATACCAAACATTCCCGGTAACAGGTCTCATATGTTGGCAAACATACTCATGTGTTGCCTATTTTTACGAGAGGATGAAACCCTAATCCCTAAGCCTGGAATCCACACCCTGGACCCTCATCCTACAACCTATGTCCGAAATCCTAAGTCTGAAGCCCGTAAACCTATGCCCTTAACCCTGAATCCTGATTGGTTTAGGTAACAAGGCTTTCCAGGTATTATCACAAGTAGGTCGCGCTGAGGCAGGCACCTCACCCACGTACCTTGAGGCTAGGGGATTTTGACTGATAGGGGGGCTTGGGTTTCGGGTTTAGGGTTTAGGGTTGGGTTTAGGGTATAGGGCTGTAGGGTTGGCATTTAGGGTTTAAGGTCTTAGCGTTGGGGTTTCAGGTCCAGGGAAGAAAGGAGACCTAGGTATTTTCCCAGCAGGCGGTCTGACCTCTGTATTCATTTTACATACATATTCCAACCCTAAACCCTAAACTCAAACCCTAAACAACATCTGTACTTTTTCTTATGAGAAACCACCCCTCGCCTCGAATTCAGGAAATCGACTTGAAAGGGGCTTGTGGGGTTCAGGGCTTTCGCTGCCGGCTTGAATAGGACACTTGCGAAGCACTATAAGGTTTAGGGTTTAGGGTTCACTATGGGCTGTTAGACCTTACGGGTACCTTAATCTACCCTTATTAGGGTCCTAATTTAAGGTCTTATAGCCCGTAGTGGTATCAAGGACACCCCCCAAGTGGGTAGTTTCCAGGTGGGCGCACATACACAAAGATCACAAAAGCCTCGTATAAAGGTAGCGGGGATACATGGGGGCTATATCTGATAACCCACCTGGAGGTTTCCCGGAAATACTACAGGGGCCTAAATAATTACCAATATCATTCTAAAGGCCATTTGAGGTACCCTATAGACCATAATTAGGAATATGGAACCATAATACTGGTAAATATTTAGGCCCCTAAACCCTAAATATGGAACCCCATGATGGGGACTGTACTATCTGGGGTCTCTTTTGGGGTCCCCCTATTTTGGTGGTAATTATTCAAGCCCTTATATTGGGAGGAGGAAGAGGATCAGAGCATAAGCCTCATTTTTCATCCCAGGCGGCAGAAAGGCGTTGCCAGACATCAGGGCTGTGGGTCCTTAAAACAAGGATTACAGTACCTTCCGCGGCAAAGGAGGACCCCCCCCTAGTTCTATGAAAGTTCAATCCTAAATCTGAGCCCGAAACCCTAAACTTGAAGCCCTAAAACTACCTGGACCCCAAAAGTATGTAAAATAATTGCCCTTATGGCTGTTATTATGGGTTTAGGGCTATTGTTTTACATACTTTTGGGGTTTACGTAAAACCCCACCCTCCGGCAACCCTTCCCCGCTCTGCATGCTGATGCTGGTCGCACTGCTTGCTCAGGCGGCAAAGTTGCGGCAGGAGATGAAACAACCGTGTGGACTTCGGGCGTGAGCCCTGGTATATGCAGTGGTCAAAATTAATTCTTAAGGCGGAGATTGTGCGTATGTGCTTGAGGAGCCCCGAACATTGCCCAAAGTATGACTGGGAGGGGTTTTCTAGACTTGCAAAGATGCCACGCTGATACGCTTCAGCAAACACCCATCCCGAATACTCATACAGAGCACTTGCTGAAAGAACACGCGCATGAAGCGCGATCTGAGATTTTCGCAGAGAATGTAGCCCGTCTGGCCACTAATCTGAACGTGCACGGGGCGGGACGCGATTGCTTCGCTGTATGTCGCGCACCTGCGATGCTGTCCCACAGGGTGGAGCCATGTGAATGTAGCACAAGTTCGGCGACTTCAATATGCTGGATACTATTTCTCGAGCGCTTGCCTCAGGCAAGTTAAGAGACAACATTGGAGCAGGCAAACGGCTCTGAAGTTTGTGGTCGACTCCCAATGAGTCCGCAAGGCCAAGGAACCTTCCTGCAGCACAACGTGGCACTTAGGACCCCTACTAAGGGTTAACCCTTAAATTATCTATAATAAGAATATAAGGGAATCCCAAAGGGTTAACGGTCTAAGGTCCAAGCTAAGTCCCAACGAGAGCAGTGAGCCTAGCAGACCCCGCAAAAATCTCGAGAGCAAAAAACAGGGAGATGCATCTTCCAACCACTTGGGCTTGCAAAACCCTAAGCCCTTTGTTACTAAACCCTCAAGCCCATGTAAACCTACCATTGCTTAGGGTTCTCAAACTTCCTTACTCTGCAGAAGCATTAAATGTTCAAAATCTTAAACTCCAAAATCCGCCCCCAAACCCTAAGCAATGGTAATAAACCCTAATCCCTAAACCCTAAAGCCTAAACCCTAGATAAACCCTAATCCCTAAACCCTTAGCCCTGAACTCAAAAAACCTGCGCCTCCCTCCTTATTCATCCCTACCTTGCTCCTTGCTCAGTCGCTTGGATGGGCTTACATTTTTTGGGGTTTAGGGGTTTAGGGTTAAGGGGTTAGGGATTAGGGATTAGGGTCTATAGTGATTAGGGCTTAGGGTCTATAGTGATTAGGGCTTAGGGTTTAGGGGTTAGGGATAAGGGTTTAGGGATTAGGGATTAGGGTTTATAAGGTCTATAGGAATTAGAGTTTAGGGTTAAGGGGTTAGGGTTTAGGGCTAAGGGCTTAGGGTTTAGGGATTAAGGTTTAGGGATATGAACCCCCGATGCTATACTCAGGGTGCTGGTTTCCGCAGGGCCTGGCATCAGGCCACAGGCTCCCCGTAACAATGCGAAGATCGTTTTAAGGGTTTAGGGTTTTGGGGTTTTGGGATTTAGGGGTTTAGGGTTTCGGGGTTTAGGGAATTAGGGGTTTAGGGTGCCAAACCCTAGGCCTTACACGGAGATACTAATTGACTATAATTGCTGCACACTGTTGCAGGAATTCAGGACAAGTTTGCCATCAGTTCTAGTTAGCTGGATCTTTGACTAAACCCTAAACGCTAACCCCACGCTGTAAACAATGCAAACAAGTCCCCAGTTTTCAGATGTAGCAATGCACGGCCAAAACATGGGGGATAAGGAGTTGGAGCACATAGTCCCAAACCCTAAACCCTGAAAGTATGTAAACTACAAAACCTTTAAAAGCAGCCCAAAAGGCCGTCATTTTACATCCTTTGGGGTTTGCTACTATGGCCTTCAGCCCGAAACCATACCCAAAGCGTCTCAACTTCAATCAAACCCTGAGCCGTACACCCACCAAGCCCGGTTTAGGGTTTAGGGTTTAGAGCCCGGAGCCCAAAACAACGAAAGCCTAAACCCTACATACCCCTAAGAGTCCCTGTAGAACCTTTATAGATCCCCAAAAGGGATCCTAAGCCCCAAGGTCTCAACACTAAACCCTATATGAGCTAATGCCATTGTCTAAACTCCTAGTATCCCCCTTAATAGCCCCTATAGTAGTTCCCTATATGATTTCAAGATAATCCCTTATATAACCCAACGTTAAAGAGTTTAACCCCACTTTTAAGGAGTTTAGACCATAGCTCATATAATCCCCTATAGATCCCTTTAAAAGGGAACCCTTCCAACCAAAAGTCTCAACGTCGCTTCCCAAGTCGCATGAATTCCTCCCTGTGCCAGCCGAAGCGGCCGGAGGGCTTGTATCTCAGATGAAGCTGTTTTGGAGTGTTTGGGGGTTAGGGTATTGAGGGTTTGGGGTCGAGGGTTATCAGTAGTCTTTATCATTATGATCATCATGATTCTTACAGTCTTAACGATGGGTGTTATTATTGCAGCTCTTTTGGAGTGTTTGGGCTTTTTCGAGGGTTGCGGTTTCAGTGACAAAGTTCTAAACAAATCTATTGAACCCCCCATATTCTGTCAGACCAAATAAATCGGTGTAAACCGTTCTCCCCTATGTAATCAGCCTCCTCTTGGGATAGTTAGTACTACAGGGGCCCAAATAATAGACCAAAATTATATAAGGAATATGGAACCATAGCATTGGTAATCATTTGGGCAATTTGGGCCCCCATATGAATAGGAGGGCGTTTACTATCCTGGGGAGTGAGAGAACTCTACCCGTTTGGGCTCGCGGTGGCTTTGAGTTTTGGGGGTCTTGGCTGCGTGTGATTTATAGTCCTAAGCCCTACACCCCAAACCGTCTAAACTCTCAACTGTAAACTCTAAACCCCAAAGCGTGTAAGCCCTCAACCGTAAACTCTAAACTCTACACCCCAATCCGTCTAAACCCTCAACGGTAAACTCTAAACTCTAAACCCAAATCCGTTGAAACCCTCAACAATAAACTCCAAACCCTAAACCCTAAACCCCTAAACCCTGATTTTCGGACAGTTGTCAAGTTGGGGGTTGGGGAGTGAGCAGAGCATCTGCTGTACCTTACCCAGCCCCCAACTGCTAGAAAGCTTAGCGAGGCTAGTTACCCGCAAGAATGGACTTGGGGTTTAAGGATAATTCCCCGCAAGAATGGGCTTGGGGTTTCGGGTCTAGGGGTAGTTTCCCCTTAGCAAGGGCCTACTTGAGCCCAAAGTAGTAGGAAATCAGGTCAAAGTAGACTGATTCTGGGCTACTGTGCTGGCTTTCTAGGTGGGACAAGATAAGAAGTTATACAGGTAGTATACATGGAGTTCAATAAGGGATCTAAGTTTTTCATACTCCTCCTGAACGCTGAGTGGGACCATAAAGCCTGTTATGGTATTGGGTACCTGAAGCCATGATATTTCAGCTCTTGGACCTCTAAACACTACCTAGAAAGCCAGTTACCCATAATTATAGGCAACTTTCCCCTAATTTCCTATTGCTTTAGTAGCCGATTATTATGGGTAACTAGGCTTTCTAGGTAAACCCTACAACTTAAACCTTGAGGCCTAAACCCTACACATCTACACCGCGTGGAGGGCTGTAGGGCTGCAAAATCTTGATGAATGGCTCCAACTGCACATAGCCTTCAATTAGGATGAGGCTTCTCCTTGGAACCTGACACCTGCACAGTCTTCAGCCTGGCACGCGACACAGTTCAGGGTTTAGGGTTCAGGGATTAGGGTTTAGGGTCTATAGTCTATAGGGATTAGGGTTTGGGGATTAGGGTTTGGGGATTAGGCTTTAGGGTTTAAGGGTTTGGGGTTAGGGATTAGGGATTCGGGAGTCGGGTTTAGGGATTAGGGTTTAGGGCTTAAGGCTTTAAGTGTGTAAGTGACCACTGGGGGAGAATGGCAACTATATTTGGGGCCCGCATGGCCCTGTTGTATGTCTATTACTGGGTGGGTGCCTCACAATATATACAAGGTAGGATTTAGATTCTGGTCCGGACGCCCCCTAAACCCTAAACAAAAAATATTTCTTCTCCACATCTTTAGGGTCCAGGGCCTCGAAGGTGATTCCTTAAGTACTTAAACAGGTTGAAACCATCATGTTTGGTAGTTTCCCCCAAAAAGGGAGACCCCAAAACACAGAGGAAGCTGCAAAATGGTAACCCTACTTCGGGGAAGCCCCATTTGGATCCTTGGACCCTTAAGGACATGCTGACCCAAGTCGAAAATGATGTCCCCTAAACGCTAGGGTTTAGGGTTTAGGGATTAGCTAAACCATAAACCCCAAACCCTAAACGATGTCCCACCTCTCCGGGACTTCCGCAACCTCTGAACTTGAGGAGTAGCTAGAAAGCCTGGTTACCCACAATAATGGGCGACTTTTAACCCACACCGTGGAGGGAAATGGGGGAAAGTAGACTACAATTAAGGGCTACGGGCTTTCTGGCTATGCCTTACAGTACTGCTCATACCAAGAATCATCCAGAATGACCTTACTCTACCAGGAGGTCGTAATTCACAACGTATAAGGTACCTGATACGGTTACAGGTATATTCCGTACGTAACAGCGGAAGTCCAGGAAATCTTGCCCGACCTCATGTAACCCATACCTTAATATATTGTGAACCTTACCTAGTGCAAGATTTCCTGCATCCACCATGCCGAAAAATGTCCTGCTGATCCTCTGCTGCACCAGCGGCTCATAGTGCCAGCACCGCTGATCACCAGGCCCTGCGACCTCTTTCACAGAGCCTTGGCTGGCAATTTGGAGCTTTATAGAGATTAGGGTTCAGCAGCCCAAAACCTTAAGCCAGGTCGAATTAGGGTTGAGTTTTTAGGATTTAGGACCTAGGATTGACAAACATGGCCCCTACCTATTCCCTGAGTATTGGCCCTTAATTGGCTTGTAGGCAACCCAGTAAGTCCACTGCACCAATCCATGTTGAGCACTGTTCACTTAGCAGGTGAAAGCTGGGGAAAACTGGTCAACCCAAACCCCTAACCCCCTAACCCTAAACCCTAAATTCTTATAAGGGTTATGAGTAGACTTACTATATTTCTAAAAATCTCGAGGACCCTCTGAACAGGGCAGGCTTTGCGAGTTCAGGGCCTGCTGCCAACCCATTTTGGTCACTGTTACAGCTACTGCAAAGGGGGGATAACCTAAATTCGACTCCTGGAAGAACAGTGAACTGGGGTCTTGAATAAAGAGTAGCGGCAAGGAAGAGTACTTGCCACCAAGATGGAGGACTATTGATGTAGAAAAGCACGGACGACACAGAAAATTAACATCGGTGTTGGACTCCTTCGACATCTGCACAGAAAATTATCTGAGCCTCAAGCACCGGCAAGGAAAAAACCATCCAATGGCCTCGACTGCAAGCAAGTCTAGGCCCTAAACCCTAAACCCTAACCTGGACCCCAAAAGTATGTAAAATAATGGCCCTTATGGCTGTTAGTATGGGTTTAGGGCTATTATTTTACATACCTTTGGGGTTTAGGAAACCCTAAATTTAAGGTTGAGGGTTTATCAGCCCTGAAACTCTACACCCTAACCCTGAGTTAACCCCAAAACCCTACATGAGCTATAGTCTAAACTCCTGGTATCCCCCCAAATAACCCCTATAATCCTTCCGTATAGAAGCCCCTATAGAACCCCCTTGAAGGAGTTTAGACCCCTAAACCCTAATCCCCAAAGCCTAAACCCTAATCCCTAAACCTTATGGCTCACATAAACCCACAAAGCCTGCCCTCATGAAGAAGCTGCGGAACGCCACCACACGAGCCAATGTCCCTGGCAGCAATTCCAGCCTTGCCAAGAGGGCTCCAAAGTTGTGAGTTTAAGGTTGTGCACGGTTTAAGGTTTAGGGTTTACGGTTTAGGGCAGTTAGGGTTTAAGGTGTAGGGTTTAGGGGGTTTAGGGTTTCGGGGTTAAGGCTTTGGGATGTAGAGCTCAAGGTTTAGAGGGATATGTAAGGGGTTATTTACGAATTTATAGGGATATGTAGATGGTGATATAGGAATATGTGGGGATGTGTAGGGCTGGGGGTTTTAGGTTTTAGGGTTTCGGGTCCTTTTGAAGGGGGATAGAGGGGTGGTACATAAAGTTACCGGTTGCGGTTGGGGACTAGTGTTCGCGAAGATTTATCATGATTTGGGCTCAAGGCTTTGGATTTCAGCATTCGGGATTTCGGGTGTAGCGCTGGGGGCTTGTCGTTTAAGGCTTAATGATGAGGGATCGTATTGTAGGATAGATTCCCTTTCGACCCCCCAATAGGACCTACACCCTCTGAGATAGACTGCTTGCAGGGTTGGGCGAGGCGTTATGGCGTTATGTTTAAACGGCATAAGAGAACCAATGTTTAAACAACACATGTTTGAACAATAGGGCGCTGCAGGCGGGATATGTTTAAACGGTTTCAACGGTTAAAATACATGCTTTAAACGACCGCATGTGTAAACAAAACCGGTGTTTAAACGCCAAATGATTAAACAAATGTTTGCCGTTCCTATTCAGGGCCCTTGTCAACATCCTTGTGGAGGGTCTTTCATATGGGTCCATCCTTATTCAAGAGCTCACAAGCATCCCTATTTCGGTCGAACCAAATAAAAAGAGAACCTCCACCAGGCGTCCCTAGTTCTCTATAAGCAGACTGTTCAAAAACGCGTCAACGTCTCAGAGCAAGAATTCTTAAGCATGTTTAAACCAGCCAGTGTTGAAACACCCTGTTTTTTTAAACGGACCCGTAGCCGCGTTATGCTGAAACACTTTAAGCCCTTGATATGTTTAGACGTTTAAACGTGTTTAAGCCGACCCCTGACCGCTTGAGAGGGCGCTATAGGTAGAGAACCCTGGGATTAGTGGGTTTAGGGGTTTGGGGGTTTAGGGTTCAGCGTTTGGGGCTTAGGACCTAAATCCTTGCATCACCCACTCTGCGGCCAAGAGGCGGAGAAGGCATGGCAGCAACACTCGGTGAGGAAGGAACCTCAAAGGACTTTCCAAACCCAAGGGGCTTTTAGGGGCTTGGGATTTAGGGTCTAGGGTTGGGCTTGGGGTCAAAGGTGATTCCTTTCGCAGGTCTCACAGGAAGTTTATCGAGTACTTGCTTGCTTGTGCAGGCTGCTTCAGGGAAGTTGAACATGATGAAGGTTTAATAACCGGGGCTTGGGGATTGGGGTGCGGGATCCAGCGTCTACTGTAGGATGCACGTTGTATCTCAGGTCGGAATGGAACTACTTATGAGGTATGGGACCTTAATCCTGGCTTACTCATATGCGATTCTAAAGCCCATAAAAACCGATTAAGGGCCCATAGTTAGGGTACGGTATTGGCCCTAACTAGGGCCCAGCATTGGCCCGAATTTGGGCAGACAGCTCGGACAGTAGAGTTGCTTACGCCCTAAATCCTAAACGCTAAATCCTGTAGATCCCGCATAACCACCCCTAAACTTTGAAGAGAGCACAAACACTACGTCATCGGGTTGAGCAATTCGGCATGAGAAAAAAAAAGCAGCTACAGAATACTGCCTGGTTACACGATACTCTTAGACAACTTCTAATTTAATCCCTCAGCCCTACACCCTCACTGCCGAACCCTAAGAGAGGGTAGTGGGAGGGTGTTGGTGCATTCTAGGAGTCAAGACCGCAAGAAGAATCAGAGTCCAAGGTTCAGGGCGCAAGGTTCCAGGTTTTGGAAAGTAGGTTTAAGGTTAAGGGTTTGGGGTTTAGGGTTAAGGGTTTAGGGTTTAGGGTTTGGGGGCCCGCGCTGAATCAGGGGAATCGGACTTAGAGCTCAGGGCTTCAGATTTTCAGACGTACCAGAACAAGAGGACTTCAGCCGCAATCCCTGGACCCTAGCAGGAATGAAGCCGGGAGAAGAATCAGCTGCAACAGCATGCTCAATCAGCAGCCAAGATGCATGATGACGGTGACCTTGGCTTAGTCTAGACACGCAAACCGTGAACCCTAAACCCTCAAGCCTGGAACCCAATTAGCTGCACTTGACAGGTCATGGGAAGTTATAAGTGGGGCTGCCCCTTACTTAGGCAGATAGAATATGGGAATTACGGGATCTTTCTGTGGTCTTAGAGAATGCCATATTCAATCTACTTACGGGAGACTACAGTTCAAGGGACTTCTAGTTTAACTCTGCTTATACAACTATCCGGGACCTTTCTAACAGGCTGATCCCACCACTGCAAAAACAACCCCCCACCCGCGCTTACAAGAAAGACACCCCAATACAGTACCTAGCCTGTGGAATAATGCAAATACTGATTATCAAGCGCCTGAACCATAAATCCGTTAATCCTAAACCCTAAAACTGTAAAACCTCAATCCTAAAGCCTTTAGACCCTCAATCCCTTAGCCTTGAACCCCTCAAACCGTCAAACCCTCGACCCTAAAGCCTTTAGACCCTCAATCCCTCAACCCTAAAACCTTAAAACTGTTAAATCCTCAACCCGAAAGCATTTAGACCCTCAATCAATCAACCCTATAACCCTAAAACCGCCGTGCGAGGCTGCGGGTTGAGTTATGGGATCCCATACTTCCCACAGCCTAACACTATCAATGCCCATGCAATTATCCACGTCAGCCATAATCTAAACTCCTTACAAAGCGGTTTCATATAGGGGATTACATAGAGGAGTACTATAGGGGTTGTTAAGGGGGATACTCGGAGTTTAGACTATGGCTCATGTGGTTTAGGACTTAAGTTTATTGGGGTTTACAGTTTAAGTCTTGATTCTAGGTTTTTGGGCAATGGTTGGTCCCTACTTGGAGGGGCAGCGCTTCGGGTTTTGGGTTAGGCGCGTTAAGAACATGTCTTCGTTCAGTACAGGCATAATGCACTTAGGGAGCCTAGAATGGGTAGTAAGCACCGCTCCAGCGGGCTTGGACGTACCCCCACACCCTAATATTGAACATTCCCAATAATGACCCGTGCATACGTACATACATCCATGCATGCATGCGTACATGCATGCTTGTGAATATATATATATACATATTTATATACACACATACGTAGGGCACGCTTTCCAAGCCTAATTGCGCAGCGTCACGCTTCATATTCGAGCCTGAGGATTCGGAACCCACAAGAAAAACATGCAAGGGAAGAAAACCCAAAATGCAGCCATGCTGGCGACCAGGACCGCCAAGAACCAGAACAAGGCCTGCCGGTCGAGTCAAGTTCGAGGCTTTAGAGTTGGTCTCTTACATCCCTAAGGGTCCAAGGAC
>CAJNIZ010021924.1:67994-84750 GCA_905231905.1 Symbiodinium pilosum
ATATATATATATATAGAGGGTTGTAGGGTGTAGGGCTTTTTTGGCCCTATAGGGAGATTCCCCCCACAAATGCAGAATCACATGGAAACAAAGGGTAAACTCTTTTTGGAGCAACGGGCATTTAGGGATTTGGAAGAGACACACTTGTCCCGTCACCAGCTCACTCAGAGGCTCCATGTAACTATATGGTATCTACGTTTGCCTTAAAAGAGGTATTTGGGAACCCCTTTGGGCCCCAGGTATATACCATATACCCACATGTATGTTTTTTTAGGAGGACTCGATTATAACCTGGACTTCCCTCTACTTAGGCTTCAAAGGTGTGGATCGAGATCTGACCCTAAACCCTAAACTCTGAACCCTGAACCTAAACCCTAAACCCTATACCCCTGCACCCCTAAACCCTTAACCCTAAATCCCAGGTTGAGAGAGCATCAGGAAAGGGTGGTTTCGGCAAAAGCATACGGTAATTCATTGGTTTTCAAGGTGTGGATGTAAGTCAGTCCTGACTACCTCTGCTCCCTGAACCCTTGCTTGTAGGGATAAGGGTTTAGGGTTTAGAGCTTAGGTATAGGGTTTAGGCCTAAACCCTAAAACCCTAAACCCTTAAACCCCAAACCCTTAAACCCTAAACCCTAAAACCCTAAAACCCTTAAACCCTAAACCCTAATAGGGTATAGCGCAAGATGCCACTTGCCAACTTGACCTTGTGCTACAGGGAAAGCGGAGGAGGCAACATGGGTAGCCTTGCAGAGGCAATACCTCCCCTTCTCACTTGGAGGCCCATGGAACTTAAACCCTACTTATAATCCCTCTAAATGGACTTAAGGGGGTTACCCCGATTATAAGTAGGGTTATAATCCCAATTATAAGTTATAAGTAGTTACTAGGTCCGATGGGCCTCCAAGCACCCCTAAGTCGGGTTTAGGGTTCAGGGTTTAGGGTTGGACCCCAAGGGTCCAAGTACCAAATAATAGTTGGGTACTTAGGATTTGGGTTTGCGGGTGCGGGCTTCGGGCGTAGAATTGTAGTGCAGGTTTTGGGCAAGTAGCTGACAATTGGGCACTTGGGCCCTTGTGTACCCTATAACATGAACAATGAACCGCGTTGCAAATCAAAGGGTACAAGTTGCCAGTCCAGGGAGCTAGGAAGTATTAGGGCTTAGGGTTTGGGGTTCTCAATTACCAAGGATTAGGCCCCAAGTCTCTTGCTACGCTTTTCCCCATGACGATCTGCATGACGTGGAACCCTACCTGCAACTCCACTTACGTACCTATTTAGGAGAGTATATGCTACAGAAATATCGCATCGAGTAGATAATGTGGACCTTCTGAGA
Source organism: Symbiodinium pilosum (assembly GCA_905231905.1). Lineage (NCBI taxonomy): Eukaryota > Dinophyceae > Suessiales > Symbiodiniaceae > Symbiodinium > Symbiodinium pilosum. The sequence goes on from CAJNIZ010021924.1 coordinate 69,331, forward strand.
ACAGTTAAGCCGTTCAGGGTGCGTGGCTTAGGGAACCCCAACCGCTCAACCCTGGCCCAAGAGGACAACCGTACACCCTCATGCAATCCAAGGACCTCACCAGACTAGGGCAAGTCGAACTTGTTTCGTGCTGTTGGCTGCTTCTCTGCAAGGTCGTGATTTGGCAGCTGAGCTCCTGAGATCCTCGCGAACATAGGTGCTGCGTGTTGCCGAATCAGTGCCGCGAGCATCAACGAGGTAAGCGAGGAACTCTTGCAGTCATTGTTCGGGCCGCTACGGCACCGGCGCAGGCAGACCATATATCCAGCTTTCGTGTATGCTCAGCTCAGCCAAGTCAAAGGTGACATCCACGGCAAATGCATGCATTTTTCCAAATTTGTCGTGTGCTCGGGCCCGGAACTATTTTGTGGTGCCATAGTTTCGGGGTCAAGCTCCAGCCCCCGATACTAAACCTCCCGGGTGCAACGTCCTTTCCGGAGGGAATATTGGTTACTAGGAGCCGAATTAGGTGATAAGGGTGGTGAGGGATCATAAGATACTGATACATTCGGGTTTAGGGTTGCTATGTCTCAGGATACTCTAGAATAATGTCAATTCCAAATGTCATGCCATTTTGGTACTATGCCCTACATAAACCACCATTTAGGGTGAGGTCGGGTGAGGTTGCTTTAAATCGACCAGATGTCTGGATGATAGCCACAGGAGAAAAATGTTGCAACCAACCACGGCCCATCAGAATCCCAATGGAAAGCTTGTGCTCTGAAGCCTATAAGGTTTAGGGTTTATAAGCCTTCAATTCAAAATCTTCGAAGCCCTAAAACCTATCCCTGCCAGAACTGACATGGACCCTTCGCAACCTACTGACATCTACAAACGCCCCGAGGGTCCAAGGACCCAAATAATAGGCTTTTAGGGCCCAAATACCATTAACAGTTTAGGGTTTGGGCCCTAAACCCTGTTGCTTGGGTCCTTGGAATGTTAGGGAAAAGCTTCGGGAGGGTGACACTCGTTAACTTTAAGCCTCCCTAAACCCTGAATCCTCCTAATGTAGACCCCTAATTAGTACACCCCCTCCCCTAAATGGGGATTATAATTATACTAAGGCCCTTAAAAGGAAGGGGATTGATCAACACACTGAACCCTAAACCCTAAATAGCAGTTTCATTTTTCTTTTCCACTATCCCTATATAATCCCTATATAACCCTAAACCCTCAACCCTAAACCCGAAACTCTAAACCCTAAACTCTACATAAAACCTCCAGGAGTGCAGGGGCAGAGAGCCTTCAGCTGGTGGACGTCCAAACAGAATTGGTCCTAAGCCAGGCCATTAGGTTTAGGGTTTAGAAGTCAGGGTTTAGGGTTAAGGGTTTAGGGATGTCCGGGGCGCTAGTATCAAGAGTTTGAAGGTTAGGGTTTTAAGTTTAGGGCTTGGGGTTTAGGGTTTGAGGCTTAGTTAGGGTTTTGGGTCTACAGTAGGGACTGGAAGGCTTAGCGTTCAGGGTCTACGGCGGATGGACGTGAACAAGCACTGTTGTCATTGCCGTAATGTTTTTTGCGATAAAGCTGCTCAGATATAGTCGGGTTCCCCAAGCTCCCTCAACCCTAAACCCTCCTTAAACCCTACACCCAAAACCGAGACGTGCCCTGGAATACATTGGGGATCTGCAGGGTAATCTTCGAGCCCCCGAGATTCCCTCAATCCACAGAATGACCTGAACCCTGAGCTCTGTGGTTACTTGGGCTTGATCTTGTTTAGGGTTTAGGGGCCTTGCTCGCAGTGAACCCTGAGCCCCCAAATCCTCAACCTGAATCCTAAATCCTAGCCCAAAACGCCCCAAACGTTCAATGCCCGGATTATACTGGCAGAATTTGAGCCCTCCGCCTGTCCCTATAGGTTAGTTAGACGGGATTGAGGATAAGTCAGAACTCAGGCAGGACCACAGAAACCCGGGGCACTAAACAACCACTTGCCAGTAAGCACTATACACTAAGTGGATCCCCCACCCAGTTATAATGACTATACGGGATAACAAGGATTATACTAGGGTCCTCTCATATTCGTATTAAGGGGCGGTGGGGGGGGTCCTCCTGAACTTGACTTTACACCAAAATTTTCTAAGATTCCCACAATGATACTAAGAGTCCCAAAATGATTTGAGGCGTATCCCTCAACTACCCAGACCCCGAAGACGAAGAAATACATTATCTAGACTCATGGAAGGGGATTCTATAACCCTAAACCCTAAGGAATATGTCAGTGAGACCTTCTGGGTTTGTATAAGGGGTCTACTCGATGGATCGAATCCCTAGACCCTGCATAGGGTTTAGGTTTTAGGGTTTAGGGTTTGGGGTTTAGGGTTTTGAAGAAGGAACTCCTACCTGTGTCCCACAGTTCCTAGGAATTGCTAACCACACCCTACCGTAGGTAGTGCAAGATTTCCTCCATTAACAGCACCAACGCCAAAGACCTGTAGCTTGAGAAGTATGCCCTATAAAGTCAGTTCAGAAACCTGGTGTGACTAAGGTTTGGGGTTGAGTATTTACGCCATAGCCTAAACCCCTAGTATCACCCTTAAAAACCCTATAACAGTCTACTATAGACTCCCCTATATAACCCCCTTTCAGGAGTTTAGACCCTAAACCCTAAATCCTACACCCTAAACCGTGATCCCTATACAATCCCTTTCTAGCCCCCTTTAAGGAGTTCAAACCCTAAGCCCCAAACCCTAAACCCTAAACTAGCTCACTTAGGCTTTAGGGATAGGGGAGCTTTTGGGTTTGGGCTTACCTCCGCTAAGACACATGTAAGACCCAGGGGAATCCCCAAGCTCAGGTAAGCCATTGTCTGAACTCCAAGTATCCCCCTTAATAATTTAGGGTTTAGTGTTTAGGGTCTAAACTCCTAGTATCCCTCTGAATGGATTTAAAGTGTAGGATTAAGGGTTTAGGGTTTAAACCCCGAGTATCCCCCTGTATACTCCCTATGGTAGTCCCCTATATATTCCCCGTTTAAGGAGTTTAGACTATGGTTCAGGTAAGCTTCCGAGTGTAGCCAATTCAGATTTGGAAGCTCCCAGCACTTGATGCTCTTGGCCAAACGATCTTCCTGGGCTTGGGGTTTAGGGTTTAGGGTTTTTACTGTCTAGTGCTAAAGGATTAGGGTTTAGGGATCAACTGGACCTCCAAAGTATGCAGGATAACAGTCCAAACGCCTGGAAGATTCAAAAAGGCCATTATTCAACATACTTTGGGCGCCCAGGTATAGTTCAAGGCCCACGGGCTTAAAGATTGGATTTTCTGTCCAGAGTAGAGAGATCAGGTTCAGGGACTAAAGAAGGGGTTTAGAGTTTAGGGATTCAAGGCTGTTTCAGTCCAAGGTTCAGATTTGCCAGATCTTGCTTTCTGTCCAGGGTGATGAGTTCATTGTACCGGGTTTACGGACTCAGAATTCTTTTCCAGGGTGATAGGCTCAGGGTTGAGGGCTGAGGGATACGGTCTTTCGGTCGGGTATGGCGGCGGCTTGGCGAAATTGGCATGCTGAAACTTGCCCGGCGTGGTACTGCTACTGCTACAGGCCATGGAACAAAATTAACATACCTGTAGACGGGGGACTTAGCAAGCAGGTTGCTAAGGGGGATAGCTGGGCTTATCACGCCGCTTGAATGGGGTTCCAAGTCCCCCTGACTGTCAAAATACAGACCGCAGCAGGCATAGCCGTCCCGCTAACACTAGCAAGGCTGCCTCTGTAGTCCACGTCATCTGGATACCAAGCACAAAAGAAGGCCAGCTAATGATCCACAATCTGAGACGGGAAGGTTTTCAACGTGGAGTACCCCGAAGGATCCTAGGGGTATAAACATACTATACACACACTTCTGAGAAATGCTAGATTCCTAGCCTCCGAAGTATCCGTCTAGGACCCATTTGAACACGAATGATGTGCTACAAACACACTTGGACCAAAAAAAAGATTCTCGAAGTAGGGGAACCCCAGGCCATCCTTGAATGCGCAGAAGCTGTAAGAGGATGATAAACCTGCCCCTTTGAGGAACTTAAATATGTGAGAATCTAAGATCTCTCTCTCTCTAAGTCCTGGATCATTGTAAAATGAACGCCCGCAAATCCCAATTCAAACTAACTGCGCGCCTGGACTGTAGGAAGTATTTCGACAAAACCCTCCACTGGCCAGGAGCCTTCTTCCGCACATCGAAGAACCAGGCAAACCAGAGGCAGAAAATGTATAGCTCCGTGCCCACCTAAGTGCTACTGGCTTTGAAATACCTTCTCCACTGCCGGACCGAGAAAGAACGTGAGGGTTTCTGTCATGGTTTCTGTTCGGGATTAAGCCCCTTTCGAACATGAGGGGTGTTTGCTGCTGTTGAAGTATCCTTCTTCTGACCCAATGGCAAACATTATCTTCATCTCTCTCTCTCTCTCTCTATATTGTACATTGTACGTCGGGGGACTACAGCATTCCTGATGACAAGTGCCACCTACCCGCGTGCCACGGGCAATAAAAACATGACGTGGCTTGAAATGGCTTGGGGCAAAGAACTGTATGAGCATGCAGCTCTCTCGCCGTAGCTTCGGAGATTGTAGGCCGAATGCCTAGGATTTCCACGACCTTAAATAGGCCTGTTTCAAGGAGACTCTAGCCTTTATATTTTTTTTGTGTTCCATGCTAGCTTAGGCGAGAAAACCCTGAGACTGTCCTACCTTTACCTTGACGACATGGGGGAGATCTTGCGGCTCCAGCTACACAAATAGGCACCAAAAACCATTCAGACTATAGTAGTTGTGGCCCAGAACTTAAGCCTGTTTTGAACGCAGAACTCACCCAAAACCGTGCCGGCACCTACAATCCCTTCCAACCGTGGCATTGAAGGTGGGAAGCCGCAAGCACTAGCACCTGACCATGGGTAGACGATCTGGTATGGTTTTCGTGAATGTATACATGGTTTCTCGGTAATGTATGAGCCATAGACAAGAAGCGCTAGTATCCCCCCTTAAGAAGCCTTATAATGCTCCACCATATAGTCCCCTATACACTCCCCCTTGAAGGAGCTTAGACTGTAGCTTATATATGATTGGTGCGGATCATAAATGAACAGCCCTGATGTGAAATATACAACTGTACCATGAAATTGAGGGAAACCTTATCTACCTCTCGACTGAGCAGATCAAGAATCGGCTGCTACAAAGAGCAATTTTGATAGTAGCCTCGGGCCTCTTTTGAAAGGACCTAAGCCCCAAAACCCTGTGAATAGACGCAAAGGGTCCTTCATCCCCTAAGCCTCAAACCATAAGCCCTAAACCCTAAACGGTGATCACCAAGAAAGTCTCGTTTTTTTCAGCCAATCCCTTCTCTTGCAACCCCCCTACTTGGAGGGTCATGGGGACTTAGTCAGTAGGATAATAACTCCTATAAGCCATATAATAACCCCAATTATGCCCATTACCAACCTACTTAGTAAGCCCCCGTGACCCTCCAAGTAAGGCTCTCCCTGCAACATCATGTAGGGTTCAGGGTTAATTCATGCCCTAATCATGAAACCCTAAATCCTAATCAAGAGGAACCTGCTAAAGCGGGCTGGAAACTCTCCCTCACACAGCTGCTCACCTCCTCGCTCCTCCTACATTCCGGGTGTTTGGGTTTAGGGTTTAGGGTGGGGGCTTGGGCCCTAAGACCCGGGACCTGGATTACATCTGCAACACCCCTGGATCCTAAATCCTGCTGGGAGGGTCAGGGGGACTCATGAAGTGGATTAACCTAGCTTCTAGCGGTTGTAATGGTTTAGGGTTCAGGGCAAGTATGCTTCGTAGGTCCCTCGAAGCCCGGAACCTAGATCCTGAACTCTGACCCCTACACCCTTAACCCCTAATCCGTGTGAATCTGTTGCATCTGCGCCACCCACAGCGTGAAAGTGTGCTCTGGGTGGTAGAGGGTCTGCCTCACTGAAACTCCAAGTGCACCTTAACCCTGAGCCCTGAAACCTAAATCCCGCCCCTGAATCCCATGAAATCCTGCATCCCAGACACTAGTCTAAACCCTAAGTTCCAAGCCTTAATCCCTAAATGCTCGACCCCAAACACAAAACCCTAAATCCCAGCCCTGGATATGTCAGAGCTTCCATAAGGACTCTCAGCATTTAGGGGTAGCATCCCCAAACAAGCATCGCAGTTTTTATCGACCTGCTATAGGGACTAGGATTCAGAGTTCAAGTTTTAGGGCATTGCTGTAAGATACCAATCTCCGAGCCCCACACAAAGCCACTTCGTTAACATGCGTTGTTTATCTCGCCGTTTATCTGGGGTGAAGCAGGATGCACGCGCTGTAACTTGCCTAGGCTTAATCATAGGACAACCGCTTCGCAAGGTCATACTTGGGTGGTTCCCCCACCCACTAATAGTCACTACGCAGGATAACGCAAACTGTTAGCTTTGTACTTTTAATTGTGTGAAGGTACTTCTACACCTCTATGCTACCGTGAACCTGATGTGTGTGGTGCTACCACTGTGGTGGGCGGGGGAATAGCGCAAAATCATATTCGCTCGGACTAGGCCGCATTCGGGTAAGGATAGAAGGTTATTGGGTAAGGAAATTTGTCAAACTCATGATCCTGTTGCTGTATTCCTCATGGGGACAAAGAAAAGGATCGTAGTCTAGTCCCCCTCAATATAGGGACTGAAAATATTTACCGCGGGCTAGCAAAAAAAGTTTGATCTTTATAGTAGTCCCCATTATAGGGCCCTGTAACGCAGGCATAATAGTTTCCATGTTGAAAGCCCTAGTACCCTGAATTGTAATTTCCATGTTCTTTTCCATCCCTGCATTCCCTGCTTACCAGAGGTAAGGAAACCTTGTAGCAGTGGCCGTCTCATGTTCCATGTTATTTTCCAATTGATTGTTAGGGATAAAACCTACGAATCGTAAACCCTAAACCCCAATCCTACCATCGATCAAACTCTTGGGCTCTAGGGGATGAACATAAACACCCGTTTAGGGTTTAGGGTTTAAGGATTAGGGTTCTGGGCTTAGGGCCCTTCACCCTACCAAGACCCCCCCAAACTACCTTTGAATAGGGTCCAGGTGGACCTGATGTGTAAGAATTTGGGCTTTACATAGGTGACTTAGAGGGTCTAGGCTTAGGTTAACTCTACACCCTAAACCAGCAAATCTTTAGGCAATTCCAACAATTGGAACCTGATACAGTTCATGGAAGAGATCTTGAAGCACCTAGGGTTGCTCAGGATTCTAGGGTTTGGGGTTTAAGGTTTAGGGTTCTGCTCCCCCTTAAGTAGGTAGAGAATGGGGTTTAGGGTTTAAGGTTTAGGGTTATAGTCCCCCCAGGGTGGTAGCATATGGGTTTAGGGTTTTAGGTTTAGGGTCATAGTTTTCGTGGGTTTCTTACTTCGAGGGGTGCTGGAATTCTTCTATCATCAACACTCGGAACCCTAAAACGCTACACTGCTCCATCAACAGTAACCAGAACTGCGTATATGGTTGAGCTGGGGATTTAGTGGTGGCAGGTCTTGCTTAACGCCTGTTGTAGGGTTTAGGGTGCAATTAGGGTGTGGTAGACGCACAAGTAGGGTTTGGTATACGCATCAAAAGAGCTGGATGATTCTATCGTTTTCGCAACTGCTTTTCAAAACTCTTTTGGAATTACGTCGCACAGCTTGTAAAACCCACAGCTCTCTGCCTGAATCTTTGGATCCTTCAAATAAAACCCCTAACTAACCCATCCAAGCTAAACCTCAAGCCGGTCTAGGATTTAGTGTGTGAGGCCAAACTAATTTGACTGAAGGAAAATGAGATGAAAAACGCTCCCTAGACGCCAGCAAACAAAAACACCCCTCCGTTGGCAGCTGAGATCCTGATCCACTGGAAACAACGTAGACGGGCGCGGTGTGTGGGTTAGAGATCCTCCTTTTGGTGCTCTAACTTAGGAAGGCTAACCTAATCTTACCTTGCAACCCTCACATGGAAGATGTGGATTTGCAAGATGCATTACATTCAACCTGCAGCTATAAGTACTGCCTTGGAATGATCTTAACATTTCTTCAAGCTTCTATCTTGAAACTCTTTACCCCAAAGGCCAGAGACAAACCCCCAACCCTAACACCAAACCCTCAACACTAAAGCCAACCCCCGGAAACCCTGAACCGATTTTCAAGAGCCAAAGTTCGTGACCGCGGGAAAAAGGAGAGCTCCGGTGACAGCAGCCGGAATAATCCAATACCTTGATTGGGGCCTTAGGGGTTTAAGGGTTTAGGGTTTTTAGGGGTTTAGGGTTTAGGGTTTAGGGATTTAGGGTTTAGGGTTTAGGGTTTAGGTTTTATGGCTTAGGGTCTGGGGTGTAGGTTTAGGGTTTAAACCCTGTTTTTGTTTTGGGGGCGTTGCTCTTTTCCTGACCAGAATATGTAGTACAAGCTTTCGGTAAGTATATGTGAATATTAGGTACTTGGACCTTTCGCTTCGGGATTGCCTGCAGTAAGAAGGATGCGAGGCAGTTGTAAGGAGATCATTAAGGGTTTAGGGTTAGGGTTTAGGGCTTAAGGATTCGTAACCTCATCTAGCCAAGTCAAAAGACTTTCCTTCTTATACTTCAGCAAAAGCTTGCAAGCCTGTCATGTTAGATGGTTTGGGGTGCACTTCTTCACGAACCTCATTGAAAGATCAGGGGCACTTAGACGGTATATTGAGGGAATTGGCTGACTTAGCTCCCATGAGCCTCCAAGTCTGCCAGTTACATAAGCCCTGAACCTCAAACCCTATCCCTAAGCCCTATAAACCCTAAATCTTAAACCTTAGACCCTCGCGCCTGAACCCTAAACCCTCAATCCTAAACCTTAGACCCTTAAGCCCAAATCCCCTACACCCTCAATCCTGAACCTTAGACCCTTAAGCCCAACTTGACCCTCCCCCTGTAACCCAAAGCCCTACATGTGAGCCGAAAACCTCGCCAAAAACCAGGCAACCCAATGTCGGCTCCTGGAGCCTGAGGTTATGTAGAGGAGAAGAACCCAGAGGGTCTCCATATACAACTATTAGGGAATTAGGCCCCAAGATGCCATGCTATAGAAGGAATTATGGGTCCCAATTCCCTAATGGTTGTATATGTGGACCCTCTGGGGAACTAGGGCTTAGGGGCTTAGGGGTTTACGGGTTTAGGGTTTGAGGTAGAGACTTTAAAAGTAGGGTTTGGGGTTTGGAGGTTCAGGATTGGGGATTGGGGGGCATATTACACCAGAAAGATGTAAAGACTACAAGGATTGGTGTAGGGTCAGGGTTACATTCGTGCAGGATACCCTTTCTGATGGGCTTTTGTATTGAGGTAAGCACTTGAGAGTCAATCTGCCTTTTCACCAGAAATTTTCGCAGTCGGAGGAATACCTGGACCCCAAAGGTATGTAAAACAATGGCCCTTATGGCTGTTATTATGGGTTTAGGGCTATTGTTTAACATACTTTTGGGGTTTAGGTATACTCAGAACCGACGAACCCCTGCCCTTCAATCAGAGTGCACTGAGAAGAATATATATCATTGCGGGACGTGGGTGTTCATTGTTCCCGGATCCCTGTAAACGCATAAAGGGGGTGAATTGTTTTTCCCCTGGATTATACAACACCCCACCCCTAACAATGTACATTCCCAATACGGGCCCAAAAACATGCCAGATACCCACATGGACCCTTATAAGACATCTTAGAAAGCCTAGTTACCCATAATAATGGGCTACTTGAACCCAAAGTAGTAGCAAATTAGAGGAAAGTTGCCTATAATTATGGGTAACAAGCTTTCTAGGATGTTGCAACACATATCCGCAGAACATTTGCGAGTTGTGGCGGGTGTTTTTACTCTCAAGTGCAAAGCCGCTGTAATCGTTTACAAAGCCACTAACGTGACCTTCTTTGGCAAGCCACGCTTTAAACGGGTCCTGGTAGGATCCCCACACAACCCAACAACCACATTCAATACATCCTGAAGCATAACCCACTAAACCTTAACTCAGAGTCCTCAAAACACCCTAACGGACCATTACTAAACCTTCGCACGCAAGCCCTAAGCCCTAAATCCCCAAAAAACAGTGAACCAGTGAAAACGAATGGCTGCTGGACCCCGAAACGCTGCGTCGTGATGTTGAATAACCTGGTCTGCAATCAGAGGCTTCAAAGGCTTAGGGGTTTATGGGGTCAAATACTGAAGGGTATAGTTTTTAGTGTTTAAGGGTTTCAGGGACTCATAGAGGCTTAATTGCTTAAAGTTTTTGGCTTCCATCCGGCTGGTGGTCTATGTACCCTTGCCGTTCATGTCCTAACAGAAGCGCTACCATTAATTTCCGTGAGAATAGCGCTTATAGGGGTTCCTCTCCCAAACCCAGGGTTTAGGGTTTAGGGGTTTAGGGATTTAGGGCTTAGGGTCTAGGGTGAAGGGGTTCAAGGGTTTAGGGTTTAGGCTAGACCCTAAACCTTGAACTAGAAACCCTAAACTCCTAAACCCTATTAAGCCCAACCCTTGACTCTGAACCCCGAAGGCACAGTACAAACGGGCTCGCGGATTGCTGGCAAGGAACTCCCTTTAATACATAGGACGTGGGGTTAAGGTTTTAGGGTTCAGGAGTTATGGTTCACGGTTTAGTGTTCAGGCCTTAGAGTTTAGGGGACGCGTTTGTGGTATAGGGTTCAGGGTTTAGGGTTTAGGAGGCGTTTAGGTAACTAATTGCTACTCCTGCTAGAAGCCTTAAAATTAGAGAACAACGAACAAATCTCAGGAGCCGATGTTGAGGAACCTCTGTTGTCCTCATAGTTTGACCCGCTGTATTTCTTTGAGGTAAGGACGGACCGAAGTCAAAGTAGTTAGAACGGTGACGCAGCCGAACGGGTGCCAGCAAGTCAGGGTAGAATCAGGATAACTAGTACAGGCCTAATGTAGCGGGCGTTAGGTCGTGGCAGGCACGCTTAGTTTGTCAAGAGCATTTTCTGTATTTCTTTGAGGTATCCCTAATTGGGCGCCAAAATGGCCACTCACCAATACGCCTTAGGAACCCTATAGAAACTCATCAAAAACCGACAAGACGTCTACTTCATACAGCCAACCCAATGTAAACACTGTATGCTCACTTCATGTTCATCTTCTTGTCCACTTGATTCTCCAGCATTGAATAGTGGCTGTCCTAAACTCCCAAACCCTAATCCTCAATCCCCAAACCCTAAAACCCTAGTCCCTAAACTCTAATCCCTAAACCACCCCTAAATCCTCAACCCTGACCCTGGTGTTGGTCCCCAACCCTCCCATAGCATGGAGAGCGATCTCGTGAAATCAAAAGAGAATTCCTAGGGAAATAAGAGTGAGGTCCAGGTAGTCACCTAGGGCTAAGGGTGCAGGGTTTACCCTGAAACCTTAAACCCTAAAGTCTAGGGTTTAGGGTCTTGGGATCGCTGGGGAATGTCGGAAATGAGCCCTTGCGGAGGTTCTCTCGCCCAGAGAACCTTCCAAACATGAACCCTCTAAGCCTTCAACCTGAACCTTAAATCCCAAACTTTCAATTCTAAATCCTGAGCCCCTGACCCCTACGCCCTTAATCCAAAACCCCTAATAGCCTAGGAACCCAACCCCCAAATTTCAAAAAAAAAACTAAACATGAACCCTAAACCCTGAACCCTGAACCCCTAGGCCCTAACAACTTGCAAAGGGGGGGAGCTCGGCAAGTATCATCACCACCACGATGGCTTTCATCGCCGAGTTGACATGCCTGCAAGGTTAAGGGTTTAGGAGTATACGGTTTAGGATTAGGGGTTTGGGATTTAGTGTTTAGGGCATAGGGTTTAGGATTTAGGGTTACGAGGAAACAGCTGGATAGTAAGATGGAAGGCCTAAACCAAATGGAAAGGCAAATGGAAGACAATATGGAAACTGGGATTATGTGGGGGTTACTACAAGGCTTCTGTAATGTAGGGGAAACCTAAACATGTACCCGTTTTCCAATCTGATTTCGATGTGTATAACTTTAGGTATCTGATAGCATAATCCAACAGCTGGAATACAGTGACAAGTACTGCCAATTGTGCAGGCTTCTACACTATGGTGATTTTAGAAGCACCCTTACCCCGTGAAGATTATGGTATCCACGATGGATGAAGTCAGTCTTGTACCACTTATACTAAAACCCCAAGTGTATACGATAATTCTAGGGCTAACTAGGGCTAATGTATATGAAGAAGCGAAGGGTTCCTCATCCACAATAGGAATTATGCTGCCAATCTTTCGAATCATTGATGATAAGTCAATACTCAGGGTTAATGGGTTGTGTACCATCCCCTTTAAAGTAATTCCGAAGAGCCCTCAGTACAGTGGGAGCCTTATTCAAGATGTCTGGTTTTTGTGTTTTCTTGGGCCCTGTTGTGCAAAGGGGAATATTAAACACTGTGCAACATGAGGATGCAACTATAGCGGTCACACACAAAGAGGGACGCACGAGACAACAGAACCCTCCGTTTGTTGTGTTCTTTGATAAGGGATCATAGCAGATCACCCAGACATGAGAAACTGCATATGAGCCCTAGGGTAATTGTAAGACCTGCAACCTTTCATAACTAGTGGCACCCCTATACCCCAAACCCTAAACCCTAGAACCAAAAGCTATTCCGCAGCTTGTGCAGACTTTCGGCTGGGGTTGGCGTGCACAAAACGGCGCTATACTCTGCTGGTGTCCACTCTCAGGAAAGCCGCTGTCGGGCCATGCCAATTTGAAAGGACTAGCTGGGCTCACTGGGCTTCGGAGCTGGACAGCTCTGCCAAACGCTTGCGGAAGGCCATCAGCTCCTGGGTGTCGAACAATGCCTGCCGCAGTCGGTCAGCTGTCTTCTCCCCTGAACAACGGGCCATCCGGATTCCTGTGAAGCGATCGTACTGCTCGATCCAGTGTTGCCCCGATGCGTACTTGAAAGCCGGGTCCCGCTGGAAAAAACTCCGAACCCTAAACCCTACAACCAAAACCTGTTACGCAGCTCGTGCAGATTTTCGGCGTGGGTTTGCGTTTAGATTTTAGGGTTTAGGGTTTAGGATGTAAAGGCCCAATTGATGGGTTAGGGTTGCAGGCGTTGAGTGAAAAATGCAGATTTGGTGCTTGAGGCGGGTCTGTGGTACAGATCACGTTCCAAAAAAAGCTCCCACATCAATATGTTGGGGCCCAGGTAAATATCTACATGGACTTCTGTAGCTGCACTTACAGCATTATTGATTTTCATTATACTAAGATCATGCGGGGATTCTCGTGTCAACAAGACTTAGGCCGCAGTTCCAAATCCAACTGCTCCGCATCGAGTGAATGGGGTAACACCTTCCAACGCATGTAATAAAGAACCTGCATGACTCTAAGTATATTACACCTTGGGCATAATGGTGCTATGGTATCCCAAGGTCATGCAGGATTGAACTACCAGCAAAAAATATTTCCTTCATACTCCAAACTTCGCCAAAGCCAAACCCAAAATCTCAAAATCTCAAAATCTCAGGTCTCAATCCTAATTCTGGGTTAATTTTTGTAAATTTGGTGGAAATAACAAAGCTCACCGGGCCAGAGAAAACTCTGAGATTTCGGATGCTTAGTTAATTTTTTAAATGCGAACCTATGATTTGCTTGATTGGCCATTACTCTTTCTATTCGTGCTCGTACGCCTGCACCTACTCGTACTCCTATCCTGAGAGAGGTCAGCCCCCGAGTTTTTGTTACGACCCCCAATTTCTTGAAACTTTGTTTCGGGATTGATCTGCCCGGAACTCCGGCGCTGGGGGGCGGGGTTATAACGAACCCATCATTACAGCTAGCCGTACAAAGAGATTCCAGCTTTAACGCAAGTAAGGCGTAAACCTTAAACCCTAGAAGATTTCCAGGTCGCCCCCCTAAAGCCCTAGAACCCCCCAACAGTACCCCTAAATCTCTTGACTCCAAACCCCGAATCATTTAACCCTAAAACCTAAATCCTAAACTGTAGAATAGAATGATATACATATCATTTTGGTTATGAACGCAAATATGCATACATTAGTGGCTCTTTTTCCTGGATTCTGGGCCATGGTCTAAATACTTACTTTTGACGTTCACGCAGTTGCAAACACGAGATTTCTAGCCCCCAAGCCCGAAGCCAAATTGGGCTTCTGAAAAGGGCATGTGACAGTCCCAAATCTTCATGCTTTCAACGCTAAACACGAAACCCGAAACCCGAAACCCTCCTCCCAAACCTGAAAAGCTTTCCGTTGAATCCCTAAAGCCTGAACCCTAAGCCAGTTTACTTGGAGGGCAGCAAGTTTTTGAAGCAGGCGATACGGATGCTGAAAATGTCGACTCCCTCAACTCCCCTTTTGACAGAAGGTTATGCTGTGGAAGCTTGGATGCCCACCCTCTCTTCTATCAAAACCTGGCCAAAACTCAAGAATCCATGGTAGCACTTGGGAAAGCGATTTCCCCTCTCCAGAAATGCACCGTAGGAATTCATCAACAAGACCTACTTTGGGCCAACCAATCCCTAAACCTCTAAATCCCTAAGCCTCCAAACCCTTCTACCCCTAAATCCTTAAACCCCTAAATCCCTAGACCACTCAATCCTCAAACAGTGAAGCCCCCTAGCCCCCTTCTTTGAGCTATTTGGATCCCTAAAAATTCGATCCCCGCCTGCCCAGACCATACTTCACGACACGGCCGTTCTGGATTCCTTGGATGCTCCGAAGGTTACTGGAGTTAGGGTTTAGGGTGTATTGGTTACTTGAAGTAGGGTCTGGGGTGTAGGATTTAGGGTGTAGGATTTAGGGTTTAGCGGGGTACGGTAGGGTCTCACATCACGAGAGCAAGGGCTAGCGGCTAACTGGGGTATAGCACTGCTGTTGAAGAAGGGCTGTAAAGGTAAGAAGTACCTCCCCCTGAGAATAAAGCCACCACGCTACACGAAAGAAATATTACAATCTAGTACGGACATACAGTTGGGGGTAGTTTCATTGTTAGGGGAGAGGGCTTGTTTCAGGGGGACACAAGTAGAAGGCATGGCAGCGCGCGCCACGAAAGCATGCATAAGTACGAGAAACTCTCTGAGGTTTCGTGCCATAATAGTGTATGTGTATGAGTGTGCAGGATCCAACATATATGGCTTAGGGTTTACATTGGGTTTTATATGAGCCATAATCTAAACTCCTGGTATCCCCTCAATAACCCCAAGAATACTCCCNNCCCCTTTTAAGGAGCTTAGACTACAAGACATATCACCAAAAGAGAGAAGGCAATGCCTTTGCGAAAGAAGTTTGGTGGTCTTCGGGTACTTAGGATTTAGTGTTGAGGGTACTTGACATCAAGACTGGGACCGCTAAAAAGGCTACAGTGTATACCCAACTTTTGTTTCATGTCTGGTGCGTTCTCGACTGCCCT
>CAJNIZ010021935.1:5535-18099 GCA_905231905.1 Symbiodinium pilosum
GCACTGGCATCAACTAATCACCAAAACTAGGGGGTCCACAGATGGGGGGGGAGGGGGGGGTCCTTCAGGTGAGGGGGGTCAGAGAGTTTGTGTCGTTAAGGTCACAGGTGAGGGGGTCGCCTGATATTTCCCCCCCGCGCTCACCTGCAAATCTCTGATGTATCAGACCAAGTGGTCCCAGATTTCTCCATAGCCCAGGAGACAATATTGGTAAACAGAAACTCTCGCAAGCTCCAAGGAGCTAGCTTTCGTGAAAATTTGAGTGCCGTGTCTGGATCCCAAGGAAACAGGATCCTCTACAGGAGGGAACAGAAATCAACACTTTTCGCAGGTGTCAAAATTTCTCCGAGAATCGTGAGCTTCCTTAACACAAGGTCAGTGCTGAGGTTTTGACTTTGCAGTATGAGCATTTTGATGAGCATTTTGCATCGATGCCAAAACCCATCCCAAAATGCTTTTAAAGAGTCCGCACAACAAGGATCATAGTACTTTGGGGGTATGAGGGGGACCTGCTCTGCAGAAATTCCACAACATGAGACTGACATGTCAGGCCCCGTATTTGTCCTAACCAAGCCCAGAGTAAAACCAAAAGCTCAAAGGGTTTTGAGGTTTCGGCTTAACCATTTTGAACTTTTAGGGTTCAGGACTCATCCATCCCTGTTTTAACCACCCTAAACCCTAAGCCCTAAACCCCAAACCCTGCATGCCATAAAGCTGTTAAGCTAGCACCAGACTCGTTCAGGGAAGCCGAGGCATTCATGGAGCAGCCATACTGATCCAAGACCTAAGGGGGTTATGTAAGGCTATATGGAATTATATGAGGTTGTATCGGGGATATGTATGGTTGGTTGTTTGGAGTTTTATAGTGATCAATGTAGGGTTTAGGGATATTACCCCAGTAACGCGGCTGACGCCATGCGGCTTTCATGTGGAGAACTGGGGGGTGTCGGCCCCTGCAACGATGATTCTAGTACTGAGGCTGTGTAACAGGCATCCCTCTGAGACCGGTACAAGGCTGTGCCAGTGAGCACCACCAGCCTCTGATCAAAAATGGCTTGACCCTAAACCCTAAAAAGGGTAGGGGCCCCAGAAATTATCCCTTCACTACAGCCAACAGCAACCTGGCATCATACTAAATTGCAATTGCAACAACGCCGGCGGCCTTCTACAGCACCGATGTTCTTTAGTTGGGGAAGTGTTAGGACTTGGGGCTTGGGGCTTGGAACCCATGCCAATCTTTTAAGCCAAAGCACAACCCAAAGCTTGTTGTAGGCGAAGCTGCTGTTAAAGAACCTATCTTAAGTTACAAAAACGGAAACACCATTATTTGCCATATACTCATACTCTGGCTATTTTTTACGTTCCTTAGCAGCAACCCAATTGCTGTAGTTTCTATCACCTCTCTCCTGCATCATTGCGGATTCCAGGTCTAGGACACATGTACTACCAACGGTGTGCCCAACAAAGGATTCGCAAAAGTTTCTGACTACGCATGCCAGGGTCTTGTATCCAACTCGAACTCCTGAACACCACAGCTGGATCACTGAATCCCGACTCGAAGTCCAGACCAACACAGACAAAACATTTTGTCAAACCCTAAAACCTAAACCCGAAAACTATACCTTGAAGAATTAAGCCTGAGGCCGAAGCAGGAAACCCCAACGATTTAGGTTCCTATCCTGATCTCTCAGGCATACTGGAAGATCTCCCGTTTTGAGAGATGCCCAAATCCTGAAGCCTCAATCATAAGCTAACTCCCGGCCCATGGCACCCAGAGTGTGTCCGCAGAAGACCTTGGGCATTCCAAAGCTTCACCACGCTTAGAGGGTGGATCAAGGTTTAGGGTTCAGCGTTTAGGGTAGGATTTTGGGACTGGGCCTTTTGGGTCCGTTGACTTGGGTTGGGATCTAGATTTCTAGATGAAGATGTAGGATTTATGCGGATCTTCATGTAGCGCGCGTGCTGAAGGCTTAATTGTTGAGGGCTAGAGACGGAGAGTGAATAAAGCATGGGTTAAATGCAATCAACAGCACGGAGAGAAAATCCACCCTGAACCCCTAACACGCGGATCTTAAAGATTCGGGCAGGAAGCTTAGATCAGGGCACTGACTTTTTGGAAAAACGAGCTCAAATGTACTGCCTTTTCTGCAACTGGGAATGACCTTACTGACGCGGAATGGGGCAACAGGATATGGGGTTTCAAGACTTTAGGGTTCAGGGCTTACGGTTCCTCGTTGCCTGAAGCTTCAACGACTTCCCAAGGTATGCAGAGGGATGCCTGCCCCCATAGTTGAGCCAGGGGGCGCTTGGTGCGGAGGTCCCGGTGTAGTGCCCCGCAGCTATGGAGGTACGCAATGCCCAGGAGAGCCTGGCAAAATGGAAAAAGTGTGGGGCATGAGATCTGCGGCTTAACTCCCTTCGCACGAACGAACATCGAAGCCCATAGGAAGGTGCTCCCTGTTCGTGTGTGGTACGCCTGCTCTCATGGCATTCGTCTTCAGCACTGCTGTGAACAGGGGCAACTCTCTGGGCAGAATCACGCATCCCCGGACCAGGTTGCATCTCCAAGACCCTCACGTCAACCCCTAGGTTTAGGGTTTAGGGTATTAGGGTTTAAGGTTTAGGGTTTAGAGTTTAGGGCTTAGGGTTTAGGGTTTAGGGTTTTCGAACCTCAACAGCTTCACCCTACAATCCTGAATCCCATTTAGGCTCCCAGAAACCCTGAAGCCGAAAGCCTGCGACTCCGCCTGCGTCCCCGTAAACGCTCCGAACCCGAAATCAAAAATCCTAAATCCCAATCCCGAATCCTTAAACCCCAAACTGCCCATAAACCTATCAACCCCCAAACCCTAAATAGTAGCTTCCATTTTCCTTTCCATTATCCCAATATAACCCCAATATGTTATAGCAGTTTCCATGTTCTTTTCCATTATCCCTATATAACCCCTGTATAACCCCAATATTACAGTAGTTTCCATTTTCTTTTCCAGTATCCCTATAACCCCTATATAACCCCAATATTGTAGTAGTTTCCACTTTCTTTTCCGTTAACCCAATATATAACCCCAATATACACCCTATAATCCCTATGCAAACCCTGTATAATCCCTATAATATCTATATACCCTAAACCCTAAACCCTAAGCCGTAAACCCTAAAGCCCAAACCCCAAACACTAAACACTAAACCTTAAAACCTAAACCCTAAAGCCTAATCACAAAAGGGATATATATATATACGTATATATATATATATCCCTTTTCCATTCACCCTTTATAACCCTTTTCCACTAATGATATATAAGCCCTGCCTGCACGAAGTAGTGCAGGACTTTGGGCGCCCCCAACTCTGCTCTGAAGCTGCCTTCAGCAGGTGCTGCACGAATCCACGAGGGTTTAGGGCTTATTGTTTAGCGTTTAGGGTTTGGGCTAAGGGTTTGGGGTTTTGGGCTTAGGGTTTAGGGCTTAGGTTTAAGGTTTAGGGGTCAGGGCTTGGGGTTTAGGGTGCAGGGTTGTGGATTTTGAGTATAGGGTCTGGGGTTTAGGGTATAGGGTTTGGGGTTTGAGGGTTTTGCTTTGGGTCTGAGGCAAAGTTTAGGGCTTCGGCTTGTATATATTAGGTCGTCACCCACCCGCTAATAATATATAATAATATAGGAATATAATACGAAGGACCTAACATAATTTCTATGCTCCCTTGTGCCATGGCGGATCACCCAATACTTGCAGCCGTTGTAGGGTCAACGTGGGGCCCTGCACTTTTGCATCCCGAAACATATTTTGTAGCCCAACCCTCTTCACTCGCTCAAAATATGTGTGTTCCCCAGCATGAGCCTCAAGCAGTACACTACGAACATGCAGACCTCAACCCTCATGACACCCTGTAACTATGCAGAAATTGGATCTTCCGCAGCTCCCTAAACCCTGAAACCCTGCACCCTGAACCCTCTGCATGCTGACAACTCTGTCAGGCAAGGTGCGCGCTGCGTCAACCTGCTCCAGCTGGGAGTTGGGTTTAGGACTACAAGCGAAGGTAGGTTTGGCCGTCTTTTTTGGAAAACCATGGCTATATAGGGATGATATAGCAATAAAGGGTTTCATTCGAAACCACCCGTGTCTGGGAGTGAAACATTAGGCATCTGGGCTCTTGGACCTCGAGGTCTGGAAGTCGAACTTTGGCCGCAGGGGGAAGGGCGCAGTGATGTTCTCCCCTTGTACGAGTGACCTAACTATAGGTTGGGTACTGCCCCCCCGCACTAACAGTTGGATAATAAGTATAATATGGTTATATATAGCCCTTAATAGGACCCCTAATATAGACTGTTACTGGGCGCAAACTATAGGACATATCTACCCCAAAGTCCTCATTATTCAGTCCCATATACAGATTCCATAGGTATCCTGGCTATGGAGCTGCATGGGTCAGGGATCAGCTATCCCAGATACTGGACAAGGGTTGCAAAAGGTACTGGTTTCGACCTTAACCCCAAACCCTAAACCCTAAATTGAGTTCAGACAAGGAAGCTGGGCATTGTGCAACGAACCCATGGTTTGTGGATGCTTGGGTAATGTTCGAACTTGTAGGAAGAGGATCTCATTTTTGACAAGCTTGCCTGTATGTATGTTTTGGGTGTTTGTGTGAAAAATATGCGGCTTGGGGTTCGGAGTCGTTTTGGCCTTTGGAACTCACAGCTCAAATATTATAACAGCATGAACTCCAGTGTAGACATCTCATGTGAACTACAAAAGATCGTTTTTTCAGCCCCAAGGAACAAGTCATGAGTCGTGGGAATCACTGGCTTTTCAAAACAACCCGAATTCCTCATCTCAATCCGACACCAGATTGCAACCCTAAATTCCCAAACCTTCTGTCAAGCTAGGCCTCTGCTGCGAGGCTTCCTGGAATTCCCAATTTAGGGTTTACGTAGGGGCTAGGGATTAGGGGTTCGAAAATGGTCCACGAAGATTTGGAGGTTGAGGGTTCAGCGTTTCAGAAGGACTCTCATGCGGACTCCAAACAGCAGCGAACCCTGGAGTTATAGTAGGAACAGGAATATAGTAGGAATATACACTGGTAAATACATTCCTATTCCTGCTGTATTCTTAGGGTTCCCTGTTTGGGGTCCCCATTTGAGGTTCAAGGTGTATTGGTTCAGGGCGGTTGGGGTTTATAGCTCAAGGCTGGAGTTCGGGATTTTGGGGGCTAAACCCTAAAGAACTAAACCTTAACCCTCTGCATGGGACGGGGAAAACTGGAAAAATGGTTGCACGCCATTCCGCAGCAGCAAAACCAGCGTTTGTAAGATGACCCAGAATGCCCCTCCCCTGGAACAGCCACTCCAATTCGGGGAAATGGAAAAACTATGTATGTATATGTATATGTATATGTTATAACAAATACACCATGTTATAGGCTGGAGGCAGCATCCACACATACCATGCTTGGGTCTCCCTGCACCTACTCCACACACTTTCTAGCCGCCAAATGGGATCTTCCAAGCTAAGGTCATTCTTATGTACCTCCAGTATGCTAGAGTCCTGCTTGCACTGGGTCAAAAAATACGTGCCTCTAAATTTGGAACCCCCCAGATACCTGCTGGGGACAACTGGACGTCTCCTACGAAGGCAAAAGGAAAATCTCTAGAAACTGCCCTAAACCCTAAACCCCTAAACCCCAAAGCCTAAACCTAGAACAGAAGCCCGCGACAGCTTCGTAGTTCATAGGAGGGTAGTCCACTATACGCTGCTATAACACTCCCAGAAGTTATGAGGGTCTTATAGGAGTTCTTCTGCGAGTTCTATGGAAACTACCCACTTCTCATGGCATTCTGTAGAGTCTAACCCCACTTAAGGAAACAGAATGTGGAACTCCCCAGAACCAGAATAAGATCCCCATATACCCCATATTCTACCTACCCTATATAACCCCTTATAGAATCCCCACATCATCCCAACATTCTATCATTTTAAGGGCGACCATATAGTCCCCCTTGAGTAGGTAGAATATGGCTTTGGGTATATTATAATGGGATCCCCATATACTACCCCATAGTCTGTCTACTTAAGGGGGGCTATACACCCTAAACCCTAAACCCTCTATCTACTTAAGGGGGACTATAGATTGAAGGGGGTTGCCTGAGCACAGTAAGGGCTGAATTTTGAGAGCTTGAAAGCCGGGGTGGGGGGATTCTGTAAGGCTTATTTAGGATTCAGGGTTTGTTTTTAGGGGTTTAGGGTTTAGGTTTAGGGTTTAGGGGTTTAGGGTTCAGGGTTTAGGGGTCTCCAGGTGCATGCAACGATCATGAGAATGTTCGGAAGGTCCTCTGGGCAAGTAGTCCATGACCAGGCATATACGCCCTGCGAGAGGAGGGGGTATGAAGCCCAGCAAATTGGGTCGATTTAGGTTTTAGGGTTCAGGCTTTAGGGCTCATGGCATAACACCGTCAAAACGGCTTGGGGCTCAGGAGTTAGAGCTCAGGATTTCAGGTGTAACTGAAAGACTCATTCTTTCATGGAACCACACTGTCTATAGTCATGACCAAGTTTGCCACCCCCAATAAAGCCTTGCTTGTCTGATCTGATCAATCAAAAAGCTCAAAACAAGCGTTCGACCCCTCTGCTTTCCAACTGACCACAAGCTTCTCCATTTTGCTGCACATGCGAGCGGCCTGGTCACCTGAATTGCCATGAGAGTCACAAGAGCTATAGTCTAAACTCCTAGTATCCCCCTTAATAACCCCTATAGTAGTCCCCTATATAATCCCCTACATAAGCCCCTTTACGGAGTTTAGACTACAGCTCACAAGGCCTTCAGCGACTCGGCTCAATTTCTGCGCCCGCAGCTGCCGCGACTCACAAGGCCCCAAACCAGTGGTGAGTTGTAGCATAGAGCTACCAGAGCACTTAAATTTGTTGTTTTTTTGGGTCATATCCTCCTCCTGTGTGTGCTATTAGTAGTACTGCCACCAGCACCACCGCAGCCACCACCACCAGCACCACCACCATTGCTGTTCTTTCAACTGGTAGCAACCCTACATGAACCTGTACTGCTACTACCAACACCACGACTACCACTACCATATCTGCGGAAATCTTTTGCGTGCTTCAATGCCACAGCATCTGCCACGGTCACAGCGCTTTGGCATTCTCTGATGCACATGCTGCTGATTCCAATTACGCAAAGTCAACCTTACTGGCCAATGCAGTAGTACGAGAATCTTGCACCGAAACCCATTGAAAGCCGCGATGGGCTGGAAGGGTCCCACCTGATGCTCATGATGTTGGGCCTTCTCGCCGTGATGGGCTGGAAAGGTCCCACCTGATGCCCATGATGCCAGGCCTTCTGGCCGTAATGGGCTGGAAAGGTCCCACCTGATGCCCATGATGCAGGGACTTCTGGCTATGATGGGCTGGCAAGGTCCCACCTGAGCTAAACCCCAAACATCGTTTACGCATTTAGGGTCTGGGATTGCAAGTTTAGGGTTTAGAATGCAAGGCTGCTATGTCGGCCTGAGGGAGGCTAATTGAAAAGAATGGGATACGTATGCAGAATCCAAATTCAAAGCAGCATGCTTCCAAGCAAAACATAGGGCAAAGTCAGGAGACTCTGCAACTCCACAGACGCGCTAAACATGTGGGCCAATGGTCAAATTAAGCCTCAACTATACCTGATTCCTCAATAGGGTGATACTTGACAACCAAAATGAGGGTATTCCACAAACATTGGCTCCTTTTGGGGATGTATATATATATTTATTTATTTATATACACACCCTAAACCCTTGACCTTTTTGGGGTCCCCCTATTTAACCGGCAACTGCCAAATCCGAAATGTCATCCCTTCATTGTCCACATGGCGCCTGCGGAGATGTAGCTCCAGGTAGCCGACCATAAATCCTAAACCCTAGTTTATAGGGTTTAGGGTTTACTTGGAGGATCAGGGAGACGCAGTAAGTATTCTTATAGCCTCCAAAAGCCATAAAACAACCTCAGGTATCGTCTTTATGAACCTACTTAGTATATCCCCCTGACCTTCCAAGTACTGTCAGAACCCGACGTCTGACAGCGTGAACCTCTGCACTCAAACACAAGCAGCCATCCTACCGAATCGCCGCGAAAGCGAACTCCGCAGCCTGAATTTGCTCTACCTCGTAGCCGGCTGATTCTTAGAAGTGTAGAAGGGGGTGTATAGGGTTTTAAAAGCTTCGTCTGCGGCTTGGGAGGGCTTACAAGGTCTTTCGGGTTGTTGTTGCCATCACTGTCTGCCGCCGTTGGCGTTCTTGCTGCTGCTGTTGGTGATGGTGATTCCATTGGGGTGGGGTTGGTTTTGAAGCTTTCCGGGTTGGGGCTGAAAGGCGCTGATACTAGATTCACGAAGTAGGCTTCTGGGGTAAGTAATTACATGTATCTGTTCATTTTAGAGGATAATCTCCTCCTGCAGGCCCGGTTTAGGGTTCTCGTTTAAGGTTTGAACGCAAAATGTCTACACCCTAAACCCAAATGTGAAAAGGCCGCCTACCCTGCTCTGACCGGTGTGTTTCCCACATCTGCTCGGGACTGAACCCTAAACCCTAAACCCTAAACCCTTTTGGACTTCTATAATATGAACACCAACTCAGAGCTGTGCTTATGGGTTGCTGAAGAGTAAGGGCTTAGGGCCTAGGGGTTTTATTTTGATTCCATTCGGTCCGGACTTGGGAGGTAGTGATTGCATTGCTGTCAAGGGATGTAGATTACTATTCTTCGGCTGCCGCGAAAAGAAAACCGCTGCTTTGGAATGTTTCCAGATTATGCTCGTTTAGCTTAAGCTTCTGAACAAAAGCCGGTACCTAAACCTTAAACCCATAGGCCCAATATATTATTCTTCAGAAGCTAGCCATATCAAAGCAAAATGAAGAAGAACGCGGCCATGTCTCGGGATTAAATGCTTTCGAGGTGCTACCAGCGCTACTGCAAACTGTACTTGGAGGGTCAAGGGGGCTTAGTAAGTAGGTTAGCAATGAGCATAATGAGGGCTACTATATGGGTTCTAGTAGTTATTAACCTACTTACAAAGTCCCCCCGACCCTCCAAGTAGGGTCCATACTTCAAGAACCTTCCCACATCCCACACAAGTAGTAGACACCTCCACATTGCGGCCGTCTCCTGACTTCCTGGACAAAAAAATGCAACATGTTCAGCATGGCACTTAGCACCAGGTCACCGTCAATTCTGTCTGAAACACTCAAGAATCTAAAAAGAATCTACAGGTTCTCCAGCAAGGGACAGTTACGGTTACGCAGATCCAACACCTACAAACAGAGGCCCAAGATATTCTCCACAGCTCCCAACGTTTTATCTTCTCAGGATGATAAGGGCCTTTCAGTGCCACATGAGGCCCTATACCACAAGCCCTTACACCCAAAAAAACAACTTCAAGGCTTAACGCTGACCCTCAAGGAAGTCCCCAGGTGTCCTGAAAGACCCAGGTGCAATGCACTTGTGAGCTACTCTCGGACACCTTCACCTTCACCTCAGCGCACACACTCAGGGAGAGACGGAAAAGTGTTCTAGGCAGGTTCGAGTCCTGTCCCCCATTCAAGCCCCATTCACCCAGAGAGCCCAATAAAGGGTCTTGGGCTCCCTGGGCACCTCATCCACCTATAGCTGTCTCATCCATAAACCCGGCCCTAGACCCTAAACCCTAGAACTCTATACCCCTAAACCCTAAAACCCTAAAACCCAAACCAATAAACCCAGAAACCCGGTCTTGAAGACTTCAATCTGTTGCGGCCTCAAGGTTCAGGGCACGACATTCTACTGCCGGGGCCCTCAATCCTAGTGGCTTTGACAAGGACGTTAAACTAAATTACTATAAGAAGATATAAGAAGGAAACCCTGATATTTATCATATATCCGTATTATGATAGCTTAACTCAGTTTCTTAACAGTAATCCAGCCCAAGCCTTAGCCCGGATTTCAACAATCTGTGCCATAAGCTGGAACCTTCGCCCCAAGATCCTGTACCTTAAAAGCCCACCAAAAGTTCCACGCTAGCTGTGTCAACACTAAACATACAATTCCGGAATGTGATTTTTGGAAAACGCCTGTGGAAGTCAACACCTGAAGTCTGTAACTGCCAAAATGACCTGCCAAAATAACCTTCCAAATCGTCTTAACCGCTGAATTCCTATCTACCTGAACCCTAAAGTCTGCATACCCTCATATCCTCCTAGATGGCCGCCCTATATGTCACTATTCACCATAACCACCCTTCCCTACAAGGTAAGTCGGCTCCCCAGATTATCCCCTGGGGTCACGAACCTTCTAAGCCCTAAACCCCACACCCTAGGACCCTGAACCCTGAACCTCAAAGTCTAAACTCTCAACCATAAAACCTCAATTCTAGACCCAAAACAGCTCTAAAATCCCGGAAAATCAAACTCCTCAGCTACCTTATTGGGAGTCTCCATAATAGGGATTATAGCATATTGGGGTCTATATTGGGGTCCCTTATTTAGGGAAACTACCAAAACCCTATCTAATCCCTACATAACCCCTGCACATCACCCCAACCCGAAACCCTAAATAGTAGCTTCTATTTTCATTTCCATTATCCTTATATACCCCCTATACACTCCAACCCCTGTAGAATCCCCATATAACCCTATAAAGCCCTATATAACCCCGATTTAGCCCCTATATCTATAAATCCCCGACAGTTGCCTCCAGCAAGCTCGTCTCCCCAGGCCATCGCCGAGCCGTCGCCGCAACGCGCCGCAAAGCTCCCCTCGCAGGCCTGGATCAGGTTGACATCCCTCCATGGGTTTAAGGTTTAGGAGTTTAGGGGTTTAGGCTTTAGGATTTAGGGTTTCAGGATTTAGGGGTTTAGGTTTCAGGGTTCAGGACTTGAGGTTTAGGGGATATAGGGTGTAAGATGTTTTTGGGTGGATTTAGGGTTTAAGACTCCTTGGATTTGACTACAATGGAAATCGACATGGAAAAGAACGTGGAACATCAAAATAGAAACATGGGCTGTCTAGGGATGGGTTGAAAGGATCTGCTTGACGTCCTTCTTTTCTGCCTATCAACCCTGAACCTCAAACCCTAAATCGTCAACTCTAAAGCTTCTCTACCTGCAAATAAATATAAATATACAACCATATATTCATATATATATTTATATATTCAAGCCTTAATTGGGCCGTTCAGAAATTTTTGTGGATTTAGGACTAGGGCTTAAGATTTAGGATTCAGGATTGAGTGTAGGATTAGGTCTCAGGGTTTAGAATTTCGGGTTCTTGTCCTGGATGCCCACTTAGGAGGCCCCGAAGGTGCCTTGAGGCCTTGGAGCTCTGGAGGATTAAGCCATGGACCCCTTCACAGGGATCAGGACAGTAGGGAAAAAGGGGATATATCTTTTATAATTTTATATATATATCATATAAAATAGTATTATACTATATTATATGTATATTATATATTGGGATTACATATTCCCTTCTTGCCAACAAAGCATAGGATAAGGCTTCGGCCTCGCTGCTGTCCCCTCCATGCAGTGCATCACCCCAAGTAACCTTTCGAGGTGGGGTTTGAGGTTTCGGATGCAAGAATTTTTGGGTTCAGGGTTTAAGGGTTTAAGGGTTTAAGGGTTTAAGGGTTTAGGGTTTAGGGGTTTGGGGTTTAGGATCCAAGGCTTTTTGGGTTTAGGGTTTAGGGTGTTCTTCCAAAAGCAAGGCACCCTCGATGACTGGATTACCTCAGAGTCAGCTGATCACAGGTTTGGAATTTCAGGTTCGAAGTTCCTAAAACATAGAACATTTTTGGGCGGTTTCTATCAAGAGCTATGGGATCGTTTCAGAAGCTCATTGTGCTTCATGCTGGGAACCCTGCACAGACCCCTATATACGAAAATCCGCGTTAGCAGGCCCCTCGAAAAAAGGCGACCCATGAATATGTTGAGCTTTCTATCAGGTCGTCTAGGCTTGTTTTGGGCTTTATGGGACAGTAGGGCTTCAAGCCAGCAGTTTCTCATACATTCATCAGAAACCTGCTTAGTCGCCTTCTGTAAGAAACCTAATCACTTCCCGCAGTAACCAACCCCCACCCTCTAATACTGAGTAATTCCCCACATACATAAAGGTACTATGTTGGGAGGAGTGGTGTTGATTTGGAGGTGCTTATCATTGGGGAGGGGATTAAGGCTTGAGCATGAAAAATCAACTCAGAAGAAGCTAGCATTGCTACTGGAGCGTACACCAGGCACCTGCACGTGATCTGGAAAGTGTACATTCAAGTATAAGCCCTAAACCCTAAACCCTAAACCCTAAAGCCTAAACCCTAAACCCTAAACCCTAACCCTAAACCCTAAACCCTAAAGTATAAGCCCTAAACCCACGCCTTGATTACACTGGGATTGTTGCTGTTGGCGCCGGGCGCGGCTTTTGGGAGCAGTAGATGGTTGATGGAAACCAACTACTAGGCGCCGGGGTTAACACACATCACTCGGTGAGAATACACCTCATATACTGCGGACGCTGGCATTGGGAAGATTTCACATCAGCGGGATATTTACACATCAGAAAAT
>CAJNIZ010021935.1:18199-39154 GCA_905231905.1 Symbiodinium pilosum
CGATGCGTAAAAAACCCAGCCGATGCGAGATAACCCGACCACCCAGTAAGAGAGGACACATCCATGTTCCATGTGAACCAGAGTCTATACTCCTACAGTAGTATCCCCTTGATATTTCCTATAGTTGTCCCTATATGATCCCTATATATCCCCCCTCTAAGCAGTGTAGATTATGGCTCATGTGATGTTGAGGCAAACATGCCAAGTGAAAATGGTTGAGTAGCAAGGCGTGCACTCTCACCTTATGTAGGGATTATATAGAGATCATGTAGGGATTATATAGTGATTCAAGGCTAGACCTTCAACCGTAATGATGAAATGCCTGATGAAAACGCAATAGATAATGTCGTTGCATCCCGCCAGGTTGCTATCCCAAAAACCTTCACTGCAAACCTGAACTTAAACCACAAAACCCTGGATCTTAAACCCTGCAACGCTGGGAGTAAAAAACCTTCTGAACTCTGGAAAGCTTGATCCCCACCAAGCAACGATCATGCCGTCCGCGCGGACAGCCGCGAACGCCCGGGACGATGCCCAAACCTGCTGGATATCCTGAGCTGCAGGTATATAAGGATAGTGGAAAAGACAATGGAAACTACTATAATGGGTTGTATAGGGTATATACTGGTGTTATATAGGGTATATACTGGGGTTCAGGTTTTGGGGTCTAGGATTCTAGGGAGGGGCTGGGGGGAATTCAGGATAATGGCTATCCAAAATTACCCTGTAGGAGTTGATCCGTACACATATTGATGTCCATTCGTAACTGTCCATCGCTTCTGTTCCTCCCACTGCCGCCATGGCTACTTGTCATACTGCCTTTTGTTGGCATGGCTCCTCTCATCAGCGCATGCTGATGCACGCTCTCGACATGTTTCACAAAAGACTCCGACACCATGCCACACCCCAGCTTTCACAAGAAGAGACCTCAACTCCATCACTTGAGGGCTTGATGCGGGGAATGCGTGGCTTGGCCATTGCTCTTCACAGCTTTTACGTCGGCCTGACACCGTCTGCTGTCGCGATTCGCTCGCACGCGAACGTAGGGATGGCGTGGCGCGGCTGTGCTCACACCACTGCACCCAAGTGCACGTACGATCAAAAAAACAAGCCCAGAGCTTGAACTCTTAGCCGTCAACCATGAGACCCCAGGCGTAAAGCCTCCAGAAAGGGCCCATGCCTAACCTCTCACCCCAAGTCTCCGAACCCAAGTCTAATCCCGATTTGGAAGCGAATTAGTGAAACCTTAAGATCACATATGGATGAAGGTCGTAAAGCACTTGCAAGATGCACAATCTCGAATCTCCATCCCAAAATCCGGACACTCTCCAAACGAGCATCTTTCAACTGCTCCTGCACCTGACTGCTGTCCCCACCACCTGAGCCGAGGGCCAAGGCTGAAAATTCACTCCACCCAAAGCAGACATGTTCCCTTCATTGTCCAAAGGGTTGATGTGGGCCTGAAACAGTTCACGCATAGGCACTTCACTATCCAGGTGTCTGGACACTTTGCTGTATGCTGGTACTATGTTTGGAAGACTTAACATGAGGGGGTTGGGTTTACGGCGCAACAATTCGGCCACATAAGAGAACTCAAGGACTCCAAAGATCTCCAAAGCAGCCGCCTTGGAAGACGAGTGAGGCCGCTGGTGCTGTTTTAAAGGTTTGGGGTTTAGGGGTTTAGGGTTTAGGGTTTAGTACTGCTTATCAAAAACTTGTGGGGTTTCCTAGGAGGTAGCTCTTGAGCGACCTCGTTTTGTGAGAACTCCTATGCTCATTGCACATGCCTTTCATACTATGTAGAGGCCCACCAGGCAACTTCAAAACACACAGAACTCTGGGAACTAACAAATGTCGTGATAGAGCCGTCATGGAACATGTCCCAAAGCAGAGAACCACAAGGTCAACAAAAATGATAAACGGAGATCAGAAACCCCCAACGCCACTCACCATCCTTAAGCATGCGACCCGTAAACATGACAGAAGAATGCATGTAACACCTACAGCAATCCTTACGGCCTTCTCATGTACTTCCCGAAGACGCAAACCGGAATCTTTCGATTGTAGCCCTAATTCCTCAAACATAAACTCTGAAGCCTACACCCCAAACCTGCCAGCCAAAATGCAAGATCCTAAACAATGTTCAAACCTGAACCGTTGCGGATGCCGCCTGAGCCCAAGCCCCAGGTCACCACATGGCCGTCGCGGCGCAGCGCCGCAAAAGCCACGGCAGAGGCGCGAATGTCCACCACGTCGGTCCTTGGCTCAGGGGTGTGGAGACCACAGAAAATGCAAAAACCAAAGTCATACTAAAGGAAATGCAAGCTGCCTTAATGTCTACGACTTCGAGAACCGAATTAATAATCAAGTGAAAACTGCGTGAAAGATGATATTGCAAACTGCGTTTTATCAATAACAGGTTTACAGGGATTGTGTAATGCCAAGCCACATTTTCTGAGAATCGGGCTTACAATCCGACTAAACGAGGGTGGACAAACAATGGACAATTAAATGGAACCTGGAGTTATAAAGGGATTTGAGCCATGGCATCTGGGGCACAGGGTAGATAAGTCCTGTCGAAAACACAACCAAAGAAAGATTTCTTTAGGAATTGAGCGAACAAAAGTTTGCGGTGAGATTGAGGTTTCAGGATTCACAGGATATCAGTTCCGATCTGTCTGGAACTGTAAACCTTCCTCAGAATTACGTTGGACACCATGTAGGCCTTAAGCAGGACTATGTAAGATGAAAGGAAGAGGAAGGAAGGAAGGAAGGAAGGGCTACATATAAGTGAGCATATTGCCATGTCTGCTTAATCGCCACAGACTTGTGGGTTCATGGTGCTTACGAAGCACCTTGAAACTGATTGTTCAGGACCCTGGCTCCTCGCAGTCAAACGTTTTGGGGGGCGGTTGGGAACTGTTTGGTGTCACAACTGGGCAGGCTACTGCAGCAACCTATGGGGCCTGACCCTCTAGATCCTGAAAAAGCCAAGCCTCAGATGTTCCAGGATAGCGCTGCTATCGCCACCGTACCTAGCTCATGTCTACAAACTTTCAAAAACATGCTCAGCCTCCTTGGAGCCAAGTCTGACGTCTCTTAAGATGTCCTCACCAGTCTGTAGTGTTCCTGAATATCCAATAGGGTATTAGGTTGGTTCTTTAAGGTTTACATTGGGATGAATACTGCTTATATGGGTACTCCCTATACAAAGCCTATAAAAGACCACCATGCCCCCCTTATCATCCCGACATATTCCCCTGTGGTCCCTTGGGGCCCCGTATTTTGAGAAACTCCCACAGTGGGGTTATGTACGCAACACTAGTCCAGGTACGCCCGGGAGCCCCAGGCGACCACGCTTCCATCCCTGCGGATGGCTGCAAAAGCTCGGCTCGAAGCACGCAGCTCCTGGATGCTGTGAGGGTTTAGGGTGGTTTCTGGACTTTTTGGGGCTAAGGGCTTAGGGCTTGAAGGTTCAGATTTATGGAATTGAATTGAAGGTTTAGGGGTTGGGCTTGGAGTTTGCCAGCCTAAAACAGCAATCAACAAACAGGGGAGAAGCAACAGCAGTAGGCTGATGCAGTAGCCTTAGCACTAATGCAGAAAAGCAGCAGCAATAGCAGCAGTAGTCGCAGCCTTAGTAGCGGCAATTGCGGCCGCGGCAGGAGGCGGAGGCGGTGGTGACTTTCGCGGTTCTTGGTATGGTGGGGGGTGGGTGGCGGGGATGGCAGCAGCCATTGTTGGACTGGTGGCGGCGGCGACAGTAGTGACGGCAGCGATGGGCGGTGGCAGTCGCAATGAGCTGCAAAATAAGGGAGATGCTCTCCAGCCAAAAGCCCTTTCCGATTATGAGAACTCTCCTGAACGCCATGCAGCTGCACACTCACGCCATCACTCTCCCCACCGTAGAGCGAATGCCCCCAGGTGATCACCGTCCCGTCATTCTTGAGCGCCGCAAAGGCTCCGTTTGTGGCCCTCACAGCCACAACGCCAGTCAGCTGCGAAGAGACAATGCTGCTGTCACCACCACCGTTTGGGAAGCCCCAAGTGGTCACGCATCCATTGGAGCAGAGGGCGGCAAAGGCTGTGGATGAGGCACAAACGTCAACAACGCTTGTCAGCTTGTCTTCGACCAGGCTGCTGTCACCACCATGGCAAGCGGAGCCCCAGGTGACTACACGCCCATCACTTCGGATGGCTGCGAAAGCCCTGGATGACACACGAACTTCCTGGACATCTCTCAACTGGTGCTGGACTCCACTGCTGTCCCCATCCTCGCCCCAGGTGACCACCTCAACGGCAGTAACAACTGAATTCACACATAAATGTCTATCCTTGTGACGCTTTGGGCATCTTGCTTGTCATGGCCAAGGCTAGTGCTGCTCTCTCACTTTTGATGCGCCACTTGGATCCGAACCTGAGATCTGAACACGTCCAGAATTGAAAGCTGACCTGCCACATGCTGCACTTGCCTTCATACCCCAAAAACTCCATCCCCGACCTGTCTGCCAGCGTTTTGTACGTATAGATTCCTGGCAAAATCTTCATGAACATGCCTGATCTCTCTTACCAGTCAAGCCAAGCCAAGTGCTGAGAAAGCAAACCTGAAATTTTAGTATCTACTGGAATCATACGACTGCACAATGATAACAACTGTGCTTTCGTACAAGCCCACCTGCCCACCCTTGCAGATCGCAGCAAAGGCCATGAAGGACGCCCGCAGAGCTACCACATTCCGCAAACGGTCCTGAACCGAACTGCTGTCGCCTCCCGCCGTGCTGCAGCCCCAAGTTACAACGCGGCCGTCAGCACGCCGAGCAGCAAAGGCACTGGAGGCTGCCCTTACCTCCTGCACCGAATGCAGCTGCTGCTGGACCTCGGTGCAATCTCCTCCGTAAGCTTGGTCGCCCCAAGTCAGAACTTGGCCGTCATGGCGCAGTGCCGCGAAAGCCAGGGCGGATGGCTGCACGTCCCGCACGTCGCGGAGTTGCATCTGAACAAGGCTGCTGTCGCTCGCAGCTCCAAAGCCCCAGGTAGCAACACCGCCATCCGGAAGAACAGCAGCGAAAGCTTCCGGATTTGAGACGTCCTGGAACAAGGGCCAGGACCGCAGACTGCAAAGAGACTGCCAAGGGGAGCTGATCTGCAAGCGCCGGACGGCACACGTCACCACGGCAAAGCTGCAAAGGCCTGCCTCCTGAAGGCTAAGGGTCTCCGGGAGATCGCCCGTCTCAGTGAAGAGCCGGCCGATGCCTACCCCCAAGCTCTGCTGAGCCAGCTGGCGCAGCTCATTGACTGTGATCTCTAAGGAAACTTCAAGGCAAACTGCACGGCCGCTGAGCAGGGTGGCATGGATGGTGGCGGCCATGCTGCGCAGCGAAAGTACATGCTACTGATTCGGACAGAAAGGGTGGAGCTCCGGATGGACGATTGCAACTTGCCGTGTGGAATGGCAGAAGGGACACAGGGACTGTGAGAGGATCAACAAGGAGCTAATTGGATATGGAGATCCAGACTTGCTCTAGCCAGCCTCAAGCCTCGAGCCTCAAACCCTAAACCCTGACCCCTGAAACCTTCACTGAAGTACAGCAACCGCAAATTGGTCTCCCACATCGAACGTCTTGACGTAGCTCAGATTCGTTCAGTCTATCCTTAACGCTCAAGAGAGAGAAAGGAATGGATGCCCATATTAACACCCTAAATTATCCTGAATGATGACCCCTATATAGCCCCAATCCCTATCCAGCACCTAGCCGGCTTCGGCATAGCAATTTCTGACACTTCCAGCCGCTCTCAAGGCATTTGGGCTTGCGGCTTGATGACTTTGCGTCTTTTCAGGACATAAGGGAGCTTTTGCAAAGTGCGCTGCCTCAAGTCCTGAAAGGACCTGGCCCAGCAACAGAAAAGCCTGCAATGTAAACCCGCCCCTACTGTATGAAATGGTATTATAAAGTTGGAGCTACTTGTAATTGTACCAACAAAAACTAGGAACTGGTATTATAAAATTGGTGCTAATTATAATTGTACTAACAAAAACTCCGAAGGCCCTGCTATCAGTCGTCTTCCGAAGTAGTGAGTGGCCTTGGTGTAGAAAACATTCTTTCAGCCTCGGAGCGCACCGAGGCTTTAGGGTTTGGGTTGAAGGTTTAGGAGTAGCGTTTAGGGTTTACGTTTTGGGGTTTGGGGTTTGGGGTTTAGGGTTTGGGGTTGAAGGTTTAGAATCTGAGGGTTCAAGGGTCCATTGGGGGAATATGAGGGTTATAAGGAGGTTCTACGGGGATAATGGCAAAGAAAATGGAAGCTAGTATAATGGGTTATGTAGGGTTTGGGGTTTGGGGTCAAGGGTTTTGGGTTTGGGGCTGTAGCTTTAGGATTACAAGTCGAGGATTTCAATTTCACGGCTCGTCAAACTCTCATGGCAAGGCATCTTGTGAGTTCATTTCGAAGTGCCTTAGTTTGGCTTTGATCGCGCTCCTGGACAGATATGATGACAGAAACCAACATGATTCGGGACAGCACTCGCATGGGCCAATCGTGGATCCAACGTGCTTTACTGCTGTAGGTTTGGGGCCCCTATAAAACTTGATTTGATGGCTTTCTAGAAATTCAAGGCTACACCCTAAACCCTTAAAGAACACCCTATCATTGAGCTGTTTCCATGCAAGTGGTCAGTTTTGAGGGGCATGTCGCACTAAACGGAAACGGGGGTTTCCCAAGATTAGGGGTACCATTATGGGGCTCCCAATGATGAGGATCATAGTATATTTGGGTCTATATTGGGGTACCCCTATTCTGGGAAACTACAAAATGGGAATCCTCCCTAAACCCTTAACCCTTAACCCTACCAAACCCGAAACCCTACACCCCCAACCCTAAGACCGTGAGATCACTGAGGGGCGGAAGGATGTGCGGATGGCAAAGCTTCGTCAGACCTGGACAACTCGATGAATGTTTAGCGTTCAAGGGTTTGGGGTGAAGGTTTCAAGGTTTAAGGTTTAGGGTTTAGGGTTCAAGGTTAAGGTTTAGGGGTCCAGGGTTTGGGGTTTAGTGGTTTAGGGTCTAGGGTCAGTACCTAGGGGCCCATGGCTTCAATCTGAGATACTGACACTTCTTCAGATGAAGGGCTAGGTTCAAGGGTGTAATATTAAATACTCCCTATATATTATCATGTACCACATGAGGGGAGTATTGAAGATTAGGGGGGAGTTTAATATTAGGGGATGTGGGTTTAGTTTTACAGGGAGGGGATTATGTACGGTGGAGGGTTCAGGGTATACTGTAGGAGCTTCAGTACTTACCAACATCATTTCGAGGTCGTCTTGAGGGTACCCTATACAATAAAGAATAACAGCCATCTAGGACTGGAATATCCGGGCGCCTACATTAAGTCTTTTACATTGCATGTAGGAATTTCGAGTCCGGGCAGATGTGATTCAGGGTGGCCAGGAGCCCCACTGGAGGCTAACGGCACCCAAGGCCACCTGAGGGCCATTGGCATATTTCCCAAAAAGGGGGGGGGTTACATTGAAGCATATAAAAGGTGCAGAGCTTAGGGGCTTGTGTTGGACCTTTTCTCCAAGGCAGAGTGTAGGGTTTGGGGTTTGAGGTTTACTTGCCTCTTGTTAGCAGGGAATGAAGGAATGGAAGCGAGAATGGAAACTGCTGATATGAGAACTACAATGGGCATCAATTCCTTCTTTCCTTGCGAACCAGAGGGGGGCCATGATTGCAACACGTAGTGCCGCTGTTGGGGCTACATTTGGGGGGAACAGTTTGCTCATAATTGAGCGAGGATGGAGAGTAGTCAGGGTCAGTGCTGAGCGGACCCAAGCAGGGCAAACCTCTGCGAAGAAAACTTCACCAAAACAAACCGGCAACACCTCCGATTTATCCGCACACCACACAAGCACGCCCACAATCATTGCCGAAAATGCAACGATGACCCCCCTTGCATTGGCTGAACCCAATATCCCGAGCTATTCTTCCCGGACACTTTGCGGGAGTTCTGGCTTTGGATGAAGAATTTTGGGTTCAGAGTGTACTCTGTACCCAAATGCGAGGAATAGGGGTACTACAGATAGGACCATGCAGAATTTTGTCCATCAACAACAAGATACAAGTAACGTGTCCACATATACATGTACGCGCCTAGAATAAGACTGTGAAGTTGAAGTCGGAGGCATTGTACCTTACAAGCCTACTATCCTGAACCGGCTAAACCATGAACACCCTAGACCCTAAGGGTTTAAGGTTTAGGGGTTAAGGTTAAGGCTTTAAGGTTTAGGGCCTCACGCCTAAACTTTCAGACCCTCAACACTAAATACCCTAAACCCCTCTACCTTCGACCCAGCTTACCCTACTTCGCCTCGCAGCCTTTACCCCAAGCACCCCAAGCCCCCAAACCCTAACCACCACAAATCACTAAACCCTAGGAACCTCCAGAGCTCCTAAGCAATAGGGAATAACACCAGCAACTCTAAGAGTAGAGAGAAGTAAATAACCCCAAACCCTAAAACCCCTAAGCCCTTCAACCCGACAAAAAAAAAAGGACTGCCAAACCCTGAACCCCTAAGCCCTAAACCCTATAACCCCCAAATCCAAAAAAAAACTATATAATCCCAATATAACCCCTAAATCCTAAGCACATTGCCTCGAAGCTCCCGAAGAAGCTCAGACCGCTCCGACCCCCGAAGCGCTGCGACCTGAAATAAGCTGCAGTCCCTTGAAGGGGGAAATACATTCAGGGTTTAAGGTTTAGGGTTTAGGGTTGAGGGTTTAGTTTCTAAAGTCCTTGAAGGGTGATGAACAGAGGATTGTATAGGGGGTTATATAAGGGATTATATACGGGATTACTATCGGGGTTATTAAGGGGAATACTCGGAGTGTAGACTACTATTGTAATTGCTGTATGTAGGGATTTTCTAAAGATTGATGAAGGGAATAAAAATCAAAATATGGTCGAACCTACCCTTGGTTTGGGCCCGAGGGTTTGGAGTTCAGCGGTTAGAAAAACGCGTGATCATCCATGAGAGCAGTTGCAACATGATAATACAACTGATGGTAGGCAACACCACTGCTTGCTGGTGACATCTACCAGCTGGTCAAACGCAAGTAACAACTGCACAGGATGACGACAAATAACGCCTTCATGGAAGGAATTTGGATTCAACAACTTTTCGTCCAGGCTGCATGTGGGTGGGTTTGATGTTTGAGGGATGTAGGGCTTGCCAATAAAGATTTGGGGCAGTTCGACTATTGCGGCAAGTGCACGAGCCGCCTTGGCCGGTTGTAAAGATTGCCTATGTAATGCTGCCAAGCAAAAGTATTGCAGATTTTGTGGTTTAGGTGCTCCTGCCAAATGTTTGAGGGTCTTAGGCCTTCGCATGCGTATTCGAGGACTACTACCAAGTTCTCCACACTGCTGGCACGGCCCTCATCACAACTTGTCAAAACCCACACAACTAAGAAAACTGTGATAGAGTAAGCATCTACCAGAAACTTGCCGTTCTGAGATGAGAGTGCGGTTCCAGCATAGGGGCCAAATGAGCCATTGTCTAAATTCCTAGTGTGTCCTGCAATATCCCCATGCATGCCTCATAGTAGTTCCTGTGTAATCCCCTATATACCACCCATTAAGGAGGTTAGACTATAGTCCACCCTTAAGCACCAGTAAGTAAAGGGCCGTGTACGGCACGGCCAGGGCATACCAAAGGATTTAGGGTGCAGGGGCTCTGGGAAAAATAGGAATTTGAGGCATACTCTATTATGGTTAAAGAAGGACTCTACGTAAGGGGTCAATACTGGTAGATATTCTGCAGCATATGCTTGGGAAACAAGTGACCACTTTACAAGCAACTCTGCTCTCCACACAGCAGTATCAACTTATCCAGCAACTAAACATGTTCATCACTTTCCCTGTTATCGAACACCCTCCCGCCCCTAATATTGAGCATTGCCCATGTTTCTGCTTTTTGGGGGAAATCTCTTCTAGTTAACTGATAGTGACTATTCTAATGTTGTTTAGCGTCAAGGGGTGATTTACGAGAATGTTTGATGCTAAGCGGAAAGAGGTTTACAGCCAGGGTGAATTCCTGTTGTTTGCGACAATCGCGGAGCAAATTAGTAGGCTCTACTGCAAGCATCTCAGGATGGTCAGGGAAGAACTTCAGAAACCAGCTCATTTACGCTTCTACCTTGCAGAAGGCCTTGAAAAGGCACGCTTGGATTTCCAAATGAAGCGTCCGGGAATCTGGCGTCGATGGTCTTCATCATCGCCAGAGCATCAGCCTCCACATCCTTGATGAGCAACGACACGCCGAACCGGCCTGTCCAAAGCTGGCATTTTGCTTCTCCGTGGTTAAGATACATTTGCTAGATATAGGGCTGTTGCTGTACCTACTGCTAGTACAAGCTGGGTGCAAAGTCAAGGCAGAACCCAAAAAAAATCTTAACCAACCGCATGAGAAAGCCAGGTTATAATTAACAGCGAAAAGCAAAAACGTGGCAACAATTAAGATTCGCGATGACGGAAAAGCGACATAGGTCGGCGAATTCCGCTGTTAAAGAAGCGGTACGCCCAGAGAGGACCGCAAAATTTCAATCCCAACATTTCTGTGTAGGTGCCAAATCCGTAAACTGCTGAACCCTTCAACCCCACAACCCAAAAATGCACTCCAAGCGGCCTGCGCTAATGTGTCGAAGGCGCTCATATCTTCGAACCATGACCAACACCCTAACCCGTTTGGGTCTGAGTAGGTACAAATTTCGTGAGATGGGATTACCCGTACATGTGTTACGAGGGATACATCTTGAGGAATGTATCCGCAATATTTAAAAAGGGTTGGCGGATGGTCTTTAACTAGGCTTTGGAAGGGCGTCAGGGATCTTGAGGTCTAAGCTATCAAAACCTGGAGTATTCCTTCATTCTGGTGTTGAAGAGTAGCAGGGGCCAATGATTCATCATCATGGAGGTTTTGGGCCAACTTTTGGAAATACTGATAAAATTTCGCAAGCATGGATTCGTTGCTGGGCATCACCGTCTAAGTTCATCAATTTCCCTGTTATCCGTGATCGCGTCCTTGGTTTGGAAACAATTTCTTCCTGGGGGTATATAGAACTTGTAAACAGGACAGAGCAAGTAGAGAATTACATCTACGTCAGCTCCACAAACTTCAAAGCCACCAAAAGAGAACAGCAGATGACCTGGCAGTCCAGATCATGCCTATTTGGATTTCCATCTTTAACTTCTCGACATAAGGTTCTTGACGTTGATTTTCATATGCGGGGTGCATGTGATGACTGTACTCTGAACACACCACCCTTGCAGCATGTGGCTGCAAGCTTTTCTTACGAAAACTGTTGCATGTTTGTCTATGTACACTGGCATCTCCTATGCCCAGCCCTAGATGACCCTGGCGGATATGAAACATGATTCATACATGACAACCAAAGCCGAGAACGGGAATTCTGCCAACATGTTGAGAGCGTCATGCTGAAGAAGCCATTCGGGCTTCTATTCGTCTCTGAGGCCCTGTGAAATCTGCAAAAATCGGTAGCATTGTGCCAAGGCCAACAAAAGCCGAAACCAATTACGTCGATCTGCTTCGGTATGTATTGTCTTGCAGCTGCTTCGATATGTATTGTCTTGCTTTGAAGCTGGGATTCAACTACGTGGTGCTTACCGGGAATGAAGGGGCGGTTCCGTGTTGCAGTCCCTGTCCGCCGGTAATGATCCTTAAAACGCATTGCCCTGTTCCCAACTACACACCAGGGTCCAAACTTGAAACAACATGTGTACAATTGTGCACAGGGCCACGAACCTTGTGATTGCAGAACTTTGCAAAGGCCGTATACTGGGCGTCCTCCTTAAATAGATAGATCTGCAAGAATACATCTACCGTCAACTTTGGGACAACCACCAGCCAGCACTATGTCTTTTGTATTGCGCCGCTGCTTCGTTCCGTCCTTGTGACTTGCCTCCTGCTGCTTAAAACTCAGTCGCCAAAGGCCTCATCGGCGAGAACTGTGTTTGGGGTTCAGAGATGCAAGCTTGAGCGTTCAGGGCGGCACGAAGCCACAGAAGGGACATTTGTGTGGAGGGTGTGTAACCGTTGGTGCGCAACACAAACAATTAGCTTCCCCATGATGGTCTGGTAGTGGGATGCTCTTGAACATGAATGTTATTAACTTTTGCTCCATACTGGTAATTACCTAGGCCCCTGACCCTAAACACTACAGCCCAAACCCTATTGAAGAGTCTTACTTAGGCCCCTACTTGAAATCCTAGGGGCTCTGGGCCATCTGGCTTCCAGGACCACTGCCCCTGGCCCTGGTCGAAGCCTTCCCACTGAGCCGGGTGTGAAACGACTAGCCGCAGCCACATGTAATTGCCTTCACCCCATTATCTACCTGCTTCCTACACACGGGACAACTCACTAAACCGTAGGCTTTCGCATCATCAGTGCACGGTTTGCAAAAATGTGTGCCGGTGAAACAGAGCCGCGCTGGCTCGCTTGACCTCCTCAAGCTTTTGAAAGGGACATGACGACTAAACCGCCAAGCAGTGTACTGGGACATATTTATGGCTTTATGAGGAATATGCAGGGATTCTTGCCCATGATAAATATTCTCCCAAGCCGTGTAATTTCAAAACACCACAACTGCAGCATGGGACTGAGCCACTGGCGGGGGGCTCGCTCCTGCAGAGCCTGGTAGCAATTAGCATGGGTTGGGAATAGGGAAGGAGTGGCCTGGTTTTTCTGGTCCAGGTTGCTCGGATCAAGCAGAAGGCTTCAAGAGGAGATATAAAGGTCTGGCACATGTTCAATATTTGCAAGCGATCGGGGTCATTGTCGCGGAGATGTAGTATTCCTGAATCTTTCCCAACAAAGGCGGACACAAGCCACCGTCAGCGTGCTAACCCTAACTTTCAGGTGATTGTCCATGTTTTGCGTGTCAACCTGATTCTTCGTTGTTGTGCCAGTAGTCCCTCTGTCTCACTGTTAGGGGGAGGGGATTATTTCTTAGCTACACATGCTGAATCTAACCAGAAACCACCTCCCCCCAAAAAAATCCTACATGGGGAAGCTAGGAGAGTAGCGGGAGGTTCCATTCTTTCGAATCTTGAGAGGGTCTGGGAACGTCATTGCTTTTCATTGATTGCAAGTACTGCCATCAAAGTCACACTGACTATTACATCTGCTCTAGAGATTGAAGACTTGGGAAACACTTCTAACTGGGGTTTTAACCTTACTTTCTATTGGGGTAACCTACACAAGTCCCCTCAGGGAGTTTTTAGCAAGCTTATAGCCCAGTTATAAGTGGTTACTAAGCCCCATGAATCTCTAAGTGGCTCTGGGCGGACTTGGTAGGTGTCGCACAAGAGTGACTGCAGGGTTTTGGGGCCGGAGCAGGTTGTTGACTGAGTAATTAAGTAGTTTTCAATATGCGCCCTGGAGGCGCCAGTCCCTGACTGCAATAATAACGTTAGCTCGCTAGGCATGAGACCAACATGCTGCGTAGAGAATGAATAAGAAGAAGCTAGACACATGCCTGCGAAGACCCTCAATACTCATGTATCAGAACATGCTCACCCTGTAAATGCCCCATGTATGATACCACTCTCATCCCGATATAACCCCCTGCCTTGTAAGCCCCTTCCCCAAACAATCAACCTCCCCATCCCCCCAACACTAAAAACTGCATTGGTAGATGACCCATTTTCCAAGTTACTGACAACCACCATATATAATTTGATACGTATGATGATTAATATTATTATTACTACTTTTACTATGACAAACGGTCCTCCTGCGTTGCTGGCCAATCGTGGCGTGGCCCATGCCTCGGTGAATGTCTTGTGTGTCGTAAGTGCTTGTGGTTGAGTATTAGCCGGCAGTCCTGCTAGGTCGTAAGGGGCTTACAAAAAGGTTTCAAGACTTGAAACGACAATTCAGCCGACGAAGCAGCAACCCCCACACGCTGAGCACGAATGATGTGAAGCCATGTGGAAATTCATTGTTAGGGAATTCTACCTTGGCAATCCTTGCATGATTCTGTTGTATGAGGATTTCCCCGGGCTATGGTAGTTCTTACCCTTTTAGCGGATGCTTACAAGCCGCTGATGTAATTCATCACTCTTCGGGAAACACACTGTGGTGAAATGTGCTCTACATCCTCAACCGTCTCAGTGCGGAAAGCTTTTACGAGCCCAAGCAGTGCCAAGGAGCACTGCGTCTCCTGGCTCAAACGGAACCAGGAACTCGATTGAACGGAGCAGTGCCTGAATGGTCGATTTCGGTAGTAGCGTAGGGGTCGATAAGCTCTAGCCGTCTGGAGTACGGTCCTGCAAAGTTTAGGTTGCAGTGTTCGGAATTTAGGGTTTGGGATTTAAGCCTTATAGGGTTAAGGATTAAAGGTGAGAGCCTGCATCCCTCCCAACTGTCAATCCTGTGACCTATGACATGCGGTCGGCCGAAACCAAAATGGTGGATTCTGGAGTCGAGGATTTTAATCACCCACGAGTTTAGGGCTAAGATTTTGGTTTTAGGGTTTGGTTTAGGTTTTAGGGCAAGACTGCTTGAGGGTTAAGGGTATATGGGTTGGCACGAGGCTAAAAGGATATAACGCTGCTAAACTTGTTTTAGCTCACCTTGCGAAGAAACCCATCAGGACACATGCCCTTTGCTTGACGGTACGGCGAGCATCAGCTTCCAGACTACAGCTATTCCTTCTTGAACCTCTCCATGAGAAGTAGCCATATCCACAACAGCAAAATGGATTGACTGGCTGTGCCTGCGATATGCTTTGTATGGTTTTGGCTGGTTCTGATTTGGTTGGTTTTAAGTGGCTGGGTGCAAACGAAAATTTTACCTGTTCGTGGTGGGCCCTTGGAACCCCGGAATGCTCGACCTGAAAAGGTGCATTCGAGCGTAGACCCAAAACCCTAAAAGTCCGAA
Source organism: Symbiodinium pilosum (assembly GCA_905231905.1). NCBI lineage: Eukaryota > Dinophyceae > Suessiales > Symbiodiniaceae > Symbiodinium > Symbiodinium pilosum. Next base: position 33,157 of record CAJNIZ010021935.1, read on the forward strand.
AGCCGCAACCTTCGAGAGCCCAAAAAAAATCCCTAAGCCCTAAACACAACAAGGCCTCTCTAGAGAAGGACAAAAAAATTCTTTCATCAGAATACTGCACGGGCCTGAACAACTACTTACATCATTTTAGAATCAAAATTGAAATACCCTATATCATAGTTCTGAAGGGAAGCTGGGACCCTTATATTACTAATCTCTGAAACCTCTACACGCAATACCCCATCAATGACGACATAATCACAACTTCCATTTTCAGCATCCAATTCATCTTCCATGTTCTTGTCCCCTTGAATCTCCATCATTGGCAATTACCCAGGTGCCTACAGTAGCCACCCTAAGCCCCAGCCACTACGTAGTCTAATAATTTCCCTCTTCTGCTCCTACTAGTATGAATGGTGCATTTCTAACCCTGAAACTATTACTACTATTAGGCTACGCGCTCGTGCGTTTACGCTGTTCGATTAGACGACTTGCTGCTCATGCAGGGAGACGAAATGCTGTAATTTACGTGGTTTTTGTTGCACGGATGTGAAAATTTCAGACTTCGGGAACGAAATCTTGGGGGGAAACTATCGACATGTTTGTGAACTTTGATGCTTGAGGGGATTGAAGTTTTGCTGTGGGGCCAAGCAGCAGAACGGCAGATGCGACCCAAAGCAGTTGCAGCTAGAACTTCAAAGATCTGACATGGATGCAAAAATTATGTAAACATTCCTCACAATTTTGGACTAATGGGGCGTAACTTGGACTACTGGAACATGAACGTTATTGTGGTTTGGGCATGGATGCACTGGTCATCGGATGCAATCAAACATGAACGTTATCATGGTTCGGGCATGGACACTTGGGTCCTCGGATTCAGTCGCACGTAAACGTTATTGTGGTTTGGGCATGGATGCTCTGGTCATCGGATGCACTCGAACATAAAGGTTCTGATGGTTTGGGCATGGATGCTGTGGTCATCGTATGCACTCGAACATAAAGGTTCTGATGGTTTGGGCATGGATGCTCTGGTCATCGGATGCGGTCAAACATGAACATTGTTGTGGTTTGGGCTTGGATGCTCTGGTCATCGGACGCAATCGAACATGAACGTTCTCATGGTTTGGGCATGGATGCTCTGGCCATCGGATGCACTCGAACATACGCGTTCTTATGGTTTGGGCATGGATGCTCTGGTCATCGGATGCGGTCAAACATGAACGTTATTATGGTTCGGGCATGGATGCTCTGGCCATCGGATGCGTCGAACATAAAGGTTCTGATGGTTTGGGCATGGATGCTCTGGCCATCGGATGCGTCGAACATACGCGTTATTATGGTTTGGTCATGGATGCTCTGGTCATCGGATGCAATCAAACATGAACGTTATTATGGTTCGGGCATGGACGCTTGGGTCCTCGGATTCAGTCGCACGTAAACGTTATTGTGGTTTGGGCATGGATGCTCTGGCCATCGGATGCAGTCGAACATGAACGTTATTATGGTTTGGGCCTTTGGGCATGGCTGCTTTGGTCATTGGATGCAGTCGAACATAAACATTCTGATGGTTTGGGCATGGATGACATGAAAATGCATGGTTGAAGGCCTGAAATCCAGACAGCCCTGAGAACTTGAAGGAAATGCCCGAAGTACTGCATATACCAATGATTTCTGTCGTCTGGACGAAACACATGCTAAAAATCCGTGCCACAACTTGGCGCGGATTTTCAGCTATTTTCAACAGAAAAGGAAAACCTTGCTGAAAAGCACAACCCGGCTCCCGGTAAGGTTTCATAGCATGGATTCATTCTCTCGTGCTCATCCCAAATGAAAGTTTAAGGAGGCCAAAAATGCTGCAACTACCAGGACTTTAACCTTTTTCAAACTACCACATTTGACATTCACGCACCTTAGCTTCTGTGTTTGTTGCCCTGAGCCGCGAAGCCCTCGGCCTCAAAATCCCGACGAACACCGTATCCAGAAAGCTGAAATGCAGTGTAAACGAGTAGGCGTGTCTCCTACTATTACTAGTCACATGACTATTACGATTTCTCTTACTATTGCTACTAGTCATGTTAATAAAAACCCTAAACCCTAAGCCTGAAAACCTTAAAATCCTAAAAACCCGCCTCAGCGGACTTCAGCTCTCCACCTGCAAGTCCCACAGCCTTGGGAAGCTCCAGGGTCGCAACGCTATCTTGCCAAACATGTATGTCTGAGTGGTGCAAGTAATGGCATTAAACAACCCTGTGGATACGAAAGCGGATTGTAGGAAAGAATCTAGATGACAGCTATCTGTGCAATCGCGAGCGAAAAGACGTTTTCTGCAACAACCGTCATCATTCTGTTTTGGCCATAGAAGGCTCACATAGCTGCATTCTACAACGCGGGACATTCCGTGCTATGTTGCACTGTGGACATTTCACGAAAAGAGGATCCTATAGTCTAGGAGAACATGCAGACATTCTTGGAGTTGACAAAAAGCGCCTTGGGCTGGGGGTGTTGAAAGTTTGAAATTGAGGGGGCTTGCGGCTCACCCTGAACTCATGACCCCAAGACCCTCTACACCTGTTGTAATTCTTTCATGTTCACCTTCACGGTATTACGCGATAACGTTCGTGGGCCTGGCAGATCCCAGGGCCTCAGGTAAACCCTACACCCTGAATAGTAGTAAGGTCCCTTTTCTTTTTCCATTTTTCCAAATATAACCCATGTATAACCCCAATATAAGCCATCCATACAAGCCAACATGCAAAGTGAAACGATTAAGTTCTTCCCTGGAAAGGGCCCAGTTGAAACTCGGGGCTGACTTCTCAATACCTGCATCATCCATGGCATGGCTGCGGAAGAACCATTTCGAAAGCGACTTAGTTCTGTCATCGCGGATTCACTCACTCAGCCTTGTTCGGCCTCAACACAAAGTGCCGTGTAGTTCTGCCTTGCACTCTTGAAACCCAAAGGTTCTCAGGTGCAGGCCATCCGTCGCATGGTTTGATTTCGCATCGCCTGCATTGCTGCCCTCAGGAACAATGGGGTTTGACGGGACGACGAGTTTACATGTTCAGGGGCGAAGGGGGGTGTTTAGCTGGGTTGCAATTGAACGTCTCATACAGCTCTGCGGACAGAACTGTGCTCTGTGAAATCTCTGCTTGCGCCTGGCAGATAGAATTTCATCAGGATAAGCAAGTCCTATAAACAGTATGGCAGATTGATAATTGTTTGGAGACGCTGCGTTCATTACGGAGTTTGGATCCCCATTACTTTGAGGGTTGAGGGTTTAAGGTTTTGCTTTATGTTAAGAGAATTGATTTCAAGTGGTTTTGGGTTCAGGGTTTCGATCTGAAGTATATAAAGATTATGGAGGATTGCGTTGGGATATTTAGGGATGACCGCCCGCGAGGTGAAGTTCTCTGATGCAATCAGCTCAATGCACCTAGCCTGCCGCGCGTTCGCCGGGGCATCCGTGTCAATGGCATCCATTTTGTCCAAACCCTTCAAAATGCCAACCACCACTTTGCGTGAATGTGATGCTTGAAGCAAAGGGCAGCGCACAGTTCAAGCCAATGACCCCTCAAACATCTTCCGCGGAACGCACATGGCCCGCGCTGACATTTGGAATGCGCTGGTTAAGAAACTTGCAAGGTCACCTACGCCTGAAGGCAGCCGTGACATGTCAACTAAGAGAATCCTCTATTTTGCCTTCACCGTGGGTGAATTGCGGGGATCAGACCCGCTTGAACTCCACAGGTAGTTTTCTGAGGAGGGCTTGGGTCCCATGGGTCCCTTGCTGACAATTTTCGGAAAATGGCGACCTGCTGTTTTACAAAAGGCTTGCACGGCTTTCATAAGTCGTCCGCCTTTAGTCTGAGGCCTCCGCGGCTCTTGAACCCGAGACAGAACTTACTACCGCCCAGGAAGGACGCCCTGCGTCGATTCCTAGACGTGCTAGTGCAAGTCACACTACACTAACAAGCCCAAAACAAGCAAGGTAATTCTAAAGGAGCCAGCCATCAAAGCCAAATGGCAGCCACTATTGTGAATGCATGACCATGGAAGGAATCTAATGGTTATATCGATCATTCTGCTGAGACAAGGGGCTGAGAGCTTTGAGGAGAAGTGCTCTACGATCCACAAGAGTGACTAAGAAGTTAGGAATCCAGGACAATCTCAAGTCACCGAAAGTGTTTACAAAAGACTTTGCAGCAAACTACCCCAAAGCTCCCAATTCCTCTCCTGGGTTGTGGGAGCCCGAAAATCCCCAAATCATTCAGCGGTCCCAAGCTATTTTGAGAAACCCTCAACATGTTGTGCTCTAAACTGCCAAGAACAATCCTCAATACATACTGCTCTACATTGCCAGGTCAAAGAAATTTGTCCAAATCCCGAATTCCAGAATTTCGCGCACTGACTGACATGCACCCGCCGGCAACAAAACCCCCCAACCCCACACGCAATACATCTTCCTATATTATGCAGGGTTTTGGCTACTGTCGGGCATAGTTTCTTGTACCACAGTGGGAATGACTGTCACGGGCGGTGTGAATTCCTTGTTCGTGGGAAATGGTGATAAAATGAGCTGCTCTTGCAGGTTATCCGCCCTTGGCCGTTAAGACCAAATTGCATGCCTAACGAACCTAGTTTCATTCGGTCATGCATTCAAAGTCTTGGACCCTAACACTAAGTCTTCCATATCCCGCGATCACCCTTGCTGCCTTCACGATATTATGGCCTTCATTAAGGAAATATAATATGGGCTAAGATCTTGAGCGCAGCGTCCGAACTCAAGAGGCCTACTGGGCCGAGTTGCAGCTGAGAAACCCCTCATTTGCAAGGGCATCTGTAGATGAAGTATGATGAAGTCCTACAGCGCAAGGAAACACTTATATAAAACCGCCACCACTGCGGACATGAAAGCATGAGCACTTTTTGGAGTGCGCCGCCTTCATCTTTGGGCACGGTGTTCAAAGCCATGCCAGGGTCTTGCTTGTCTGAATCTGCAACCACGACATTGTGCAGCGATCTTGTTATCATACAATCAAGCGGTTTTGCGTGCAGGGCTTCAGTTGAAAGACCCAACCAGATAAGATCTGCCTATGCAGAATTGGCAAAAGCTGGGTTCTCCAAATTGTTGACCTCTGAAAGGCTTGGGGTCTTTGTACACAGCTTCAATATCTTAAACAAAAATCCGCACGTCTGAAACACTACTCACGTTGGAGACCCTGCTCTTCCAGTCTCTTGTCCTAGTCCGGGGGTTCTTGTTTGCATATACACAGACAATGCCTAACTAATGTCAGCTTGCTTGAAAGGGCACTATCAAACTTAATGGGCTCGCATTTGGCATTTCAGCAAGAAGGGCACCCTAAACTCTGAAGCCCTGAACTCCAGAATTCTCTATCTAAGCTGCCGAAAGGAATCTGCTCATTGCAGAAACTTACGTCTGGTTAGCAGGGAATCAAGGAATGGCAAAGCAAATTAATCTAGGTGACGATATGGGGGCTACTTCACGGTTCCATTCCTTCATTCCTTGTTAACCAGAGGTGAGAAGAGACTTGAGTCTAGGGCTAGTTGATGTAGGGGACAAGGCGTTTGCTGTGGCCAAGTTCCTGGAAGGCTCTTTGGCACGCGTCGCTGCGCATCTGAGCACGCTTGGGTAGTCAGCCCAAGATATATACAAGTTAGAAAACGTCAAGCTCAAAGATCTCATTATTGTTATTATTATCATCATCTCTATCATTCCGAGAATACAATTGCTGCTACAGGTATTGTGAATGCCATTGCTGCCATTTCTATAACTATGATTATTCAGGGATCCTTGCCCCTTCGACGACCACGCTTTTTTTGGGCCTTCGCAGGGCCTGGGTCGTCCTTAGGTAGGTAGTCTGACACAACGACCAGGAGCAGGAAAAGCAAGCCTTGGCTAAGAATTCAAGGCTACCTATTGTAAAGTTTAAAGGAGTCTTAGGTTTAGGGTCTTGGGATTTTGGGATTTGGGGTTAAGGTTCTTGGGATGGTTTAA
>CAJNIZ010021935.1:39602-61519 GCA_905231905.1 Symbiodinium pilosum
AATTTATATAGGGCCCCGTATTAAAATGGGAACCCAAATATAGGACCCCGTATTATAGGGAATTTAGACCAATCCCCATGTAGATCTAGGCTCCTGGCTTACCCAACTCTTGAAGCCTCTAATCTTCACACGCCAATTTACTCCCAAACCTGAGTCAAGCCCTCCAGTCTCAGGGGCCCCGAACCACACATCGTAGCCTGGTGTAATTCCAATGCCTGAACCCTATAATAATTATGGGCAGTCCCTATCAGGGACTATCTGAGGATTATTTGGAGAAATACCGTATGACCCCAAACATCAAGCCTTGCAAGCCCCGTGCTTCAGTTCCGGAAGGAGGCCAAGTAGCTAATGCCGCCGAAGCCAAGCTCAAAGGTGGAGATTCCTTCAGAAGCACCACAGATTCAAATGCCTTCTCAAATTCGAGACTCACTTTTTGAGAAACTGCACAATGGCCTGTCACCCAGCTAGACCGCAAACCCCACGACTTGCCCTCCCCCAAAGTGCCCCTTTAGATCCCGACAAGTCCCTCTTTTATAGGGGAGCCTTTTGGGGCTCCCCTGTGTGCTACAGGGTTTAGGGTTCCTGAAAGTTGGCCCTTTGTACACACCTCGGCCATCACTTGACACGCTCTCTTTTGACACGCTCTACGCAGGCCCAAATCTGAAAGGTGAAATTGGAATCCCCTTCATTCTCGGGTAAGAAAACCCTATATAACCTTATATCTAGAAGTTTACGTTGCACTTTCGATGTGATTCTCCGTTGTGGAGGGAATATATTGCCATATACAGGATTTCGGGATGTCCCACCTCCAAACCCCAAACCCTAAACCTGTCTAACACTATCAAAATACTTAAATGTCATTGATTTCGTGAGCAAGGTCATAATTCTGCTGGGCAAAATCACAATTCCGGTCGGCAAGGTGATGGGTTGAGCCTCAGGGCCTGAAGTCCACGTCAAGTGGAGGTCAAACCGCAAAAATGGAGAGGTCTAACTGCAAAAAGCAGAAGTCTTAGTGCAAAAGCGGGGAAGTCGAATCCGAAAGCGGGAAGGTCTAACCCTAAAAAGTGAAGAAGCGTAACAGTAGTTTAGAGTTTAGGGTTCAGGGTTGAAAGTTTTGGCTTCATAGTTTAGGGTTTAGGGTTCGGTGTACAAGTTTCTTAATGTCGTTGGAGCCTATCGGCAGGTATTTGTCCCTAATTCGATAAAGCTGCTTGGCAAGCAACTGCTTGGACTTGAGATGCTGAACTCTAAACACTAAGCCCTCAGCCCAAAACCCTCAGCCAAACCCTAAACCCTAAACCCTAATCCCTACACCCGAAACCCTAATCCCTAAACCCCAAACCCTAGACCGCGACCACCCTTGGCATGGCATCAAAATGTTTGAGACAAGGCTACACGCTGAACCGTACACCCAGACTTCCTAAAGCCTAAACCTCAAACTGTTGGCCCTAAACATCCTAGACCCTAAACCCTCAAACCTCCCTTGTGAGGCCCTAAACCCTAAACCCCTCGAGCTTGCGTCCTTCCATCGCCTGCGCCGGCAGCGGCGCTGCCAGCGTTGCCAGCGCAGCCGCCCCGCCCTGCGCTTCGTCTGATCAAAGCCGTTTAGGGTTTCGGACTTTTAGGGATTTAGGACATCCTGCAGTTTTAGGGTTCATGGCGCTATGGTTCACATTTTACGCTCCATAGCGTCTAGGGATTCTAGGGTTTGGAAATTATGCATTTAAGATTTAGAGGTTTAGGGCTTAAGGGCTCGCAACTTAAGGTTCAGTATTCAGAGTTTTGGGGTCCAGGATTTGTTTGGAGGTTGAAGGTTCAGTGCCTAGGGTCGAGGAGGTTCATGGATAAGTATATACGTAGGCAGGTTACATGCGGTTATGTGATGAGTATAATATAATAAGAGAACAAAGTACTAAAGGCTGGGCTGTTGCTGGGTACTTACAACTGGGCCTCAAGTAGACGAACTATGGTTGCAACTCTGCTAGGGGTACTTATGACTATCCCCTAAACCCTGAACCTCTGCATTCAGGGGTACTTATGACTATGTGGGGTGTTGGGGCTTGGCAACTTGGGGTTGTAGGATTTTCATCTTTGAGGGTTGATTGTTTTTGGGCTAGGGTTTCGGGCTTAGGGTCTTAGTAAGGAATGGGTTTGGGTAAAGTCTCTCTTTTGAGGTAATTAGGGCTTGCGGTTATAGCTGTCGATACGGCTGAGGATTCTTATAGGATTGAAAGTTCAGCATTTGGATCTTTGAGGGCTCTGGGGTTCAATATCAGGTTTGGGGATTAGGATGGAGGAGGGCTTGGAGGGTATTAGGGGATTTCATGCTTGAGGTCTCCGTATTTGGTGTTCGGATTGAGGGTTTACTTGTGGAGTCTGGGATTTGAGGTGGGTCTAATGTGGCAAGAAACAGAATGTGCCGGAAACCTCAAAGGCGTGCAGTAGCTATGTGATTGTAGGATATGACAACTGACAGTCACATAGTGCTACTAAGCTGAACATGTGACTGCTTCTGAACCTGAAACCCTGAACCTGAAAACCCCAAACCCTAAACCCCACGCACACCCTGAACCCTAAGCCCCAAACCCTAAACCCTGAACCCAAACCCTGAACCCTAAACCCTGAACCTAGCCATTCAAAATCCATCCCCACAAGCCCCACAGCCTGCGCCGAGCGCAGCCGCGGCCCGGTGGCGCGTGAGAAGGTGATGAAGGCAAGCGATCTCAGGACCTGTATGGTTTTTACAGTTAAGGGTATTAAGGTATACAGTAGGTCTTTTTGGGTTCAAGGATTTCAGGCTTAGGATTTTGGAGTTTGGCATTTCAGGGCTTCATGGCCCACAGTGTTGCTGGTCTGGCCTGGTTATGGTGTTTCGGATTTTGGACCCTTGGCAAGTGCTGTGGGGTTAGTTAAGGAGTAAATAAAACTTACCAGTACTGATGTGTTTCTTCGATTTTCTTTCTTAGCCCCTAAACCCTAAACCCTAAACTGGTTGGCAAAAATGCTTTTGCAAATTGCCGTTGCAATTTTCAGGGGCCTTCCTCTGCCTCAGGTTGAAAGAAAAGGCCCCCTATATAACCCCTATGTACATTCTATATAAGCCCATAATATAACTCCAATACATACCCCAACACTATTTAAGCCCATAATATAACCCCGATACATACCCTAAACCCCATATAAGCCCATAGTATAACCCCAATATATACCCTAATAAGACCTAATATTAACCCTTCTATTGCATGGAACGAGTATAAATAGTTCAAGAATCTTCGTGCTGGCAGGGACACAGCCTCAGACCAGAAGGCTTGTAAGTCTACAGTCCCATCTAAGTAGATAGAATATGGGGTTTAGGGTTCGGGTTTAAAGTTTGGGGTTTAGGGTTTAGAGTTTATGGTTTAGGGCTGAGGGTGTATAGTCCCGCTTTAGTACATAGAATCTGGCTTTGGGTACATTATAATAAGATCCCTGTATAGCCCATATTCTTTCTACTTTAGGTATCGGGGACTCTGCGCAGTGCAGAAAGACGAAAGACAATCCTATTATATCCCCTTTATAATAGTTCCCGTTTTGTTTTCCATTATCCCTTTATAACCCCAATATAACCCTAATATTTCAACCCCAAACCCTAAACCAAAAACCCTATACTATAATATTAACTCCAATATACTGCAGAAACAAGCTAGGGTTGGCAACATGGCCTGGCCTAATAATAGACCTCCTATCCACCTCGGCGAAGATCCTGTGTATCCGACATGGTACTTTCCCCATACTGCAATCCTGATTCTTGGGACCCCCAAGAAGGTACCCTATATGAGCCATAGTCTAAATTCCTTGTATCCCCCTTAATAGACCCTGTATGATATTCCCGTATATAATCCCCTAATTAACCACTCTTACAGACACCAAATTCAAAGAAACAGCTCTGAACGACTGACACGGCCCCAAACTCGGCCAGACTTAGCCGAGTGTTTCGTCGCATTCTACATATGGGGGTTTCCCAGCATTGGGGGTCCCCTTGTCAGGGTCACCCTAATAAGAATTATGATATCTGGGGGTCTATTTTGGGGTCCTCCTATTATGGAAAGTACCATATAGAAGACTTCAACAAGAACAAGAGCGGGCACAACCTAAAAATTCAGAAATCCAGGGTTCAGAGTTTCAGAACTCCTTTCGATGGTACATATGTTGGACCCACAAACGGTATGGGTCCTGAACCCTAAACCCTAAACCCTAACAAACTCACTGTTGCCGGCCGAGTTGCCCATGCGCAGAGCCTGGCTTTCAGTTTAATGCTAAGGGTTGGGAAGTTCTCTGTGTGAAGGTTCTCTGCGTTAAGGTCATTGCTTTGGGTGGCTTCAGGGTTTGGGTTGAGGGTTTAGAGGTTTTCGGTTCAGCATGAAATTTTCGAAAGGTTGCCCGCTTCTCTCTGCAGCATGTTTAGCGTCATGATTTGTAATACTGACTTTGCATACTACTTCTCTTGGTAGTGCTCGACGCTTTGCACACTTAAACAATATGCCTTTGGGTGCAGGGCTGCTCAGTCAAACTTCTCCTAGACATGGAAATGCTTGTCACATCAGGATGCAAAGTCTTTGAGCTGGGGTTCAAACTTCTTATGTGCGAGGTGCTCGAAAGGGTATAGCCTTTGGGGCCCTGGGCATATATAAAGAGAGTCTAAGAAAATTAGATGGGTTCTGTTCTTGAAGAACTCCCACATTGAACCGCCTAGTGCGCTCTACTGACCAACCCTATGTCCCAAGCACAGGATGAAGGCGCTACGATCTTATTCGAAATGATTGAGGCTTCCTTGCTGCGCTGTAAATATGCCAAAGCTTCTTTGGCAAACTGAGTTCAATGAATTCAAGGCTTTGCATCCTTCGCCGCCTGATTCCAGTTGCTGAGCCGAAGGCTGAATTGGCTGAACAGGAGGCTCCAGGTCCTAAGCTTACAGTTTAGTGCGCGAGCAATGTTTGAGGATAGGGGCTCTTTTCCTGCTCCTCTGGAGATATCCTCGTTCACAAAATCCAGAGGGCTTCTGATGCTCAGACAGCCTCACACCAGTGGAGCCTACGACGGCCTCAACCCGACTTTTTTGAACATGCACCGAACCCAGGCCCCCCAAAACTGAGCTGCTGCGACTTAACCCACAGCCACGAAAGCCCCAAAAATGATAAACCAGCCAAACCACAATCCCCCGCTCACCCCCAACAAACCACACAGCGCCAACATCCGCAGCAGGAGACCCGAGCACGAGCAGGCTCACACCGCGCCGTTGTGCAACAGCCATTTCTGAGGGCCTGAGGGTGTGAGGCTTGAAGGCATGGCTGTTAGCTTTAGTCATTGTTTCAAAGAGCCTTCTCGGATTCGAAGGCCCACTTTAAATGATGCGAATGGACGACGTCAGGTTTAACTTTCTGTCGTGCTCTTGAGCCCCTTCCAGGTCTTTCGTCGTCCATCGCAGGACAGCATACTCTAGTCCTGTGCCCGATAGACTTGACGAATCTTGAAGCTTTAGATACCCCTCCTAACATAAAACATTCAAGACTAGGAAGTGGTGAAATCACAAAAAAAAAAAAAGGGATTGGTCGGGAAATCCCTCAACCCTAGACCCTATGCATACCTATACCCTGGACCTTAACCCCTCCATAGTAGTTTCCATTTTCTTCTCCATTCCTTCATTCCCGGCTACCCCAGCCGTCAAGGAGGGTCCTACGGTAGAAACAGTGGTAGAAGTAGTAGCGGCAGTGGTGGTAGCAGCAATAACAGGGGCCGAGGAAGAAGCAAAGCAATGGTAGATAATAATGATCCCCCCTAAACCCTAAACCCTAAACCCGCCTCATGTAGAAGATCTTCTACTTGCAGCCTGCGCTGCCTGTCTTGAGCCGCAGGCCGGCATTCTGGGTTGCTGTTAAGGAACTTAGATGGAGTTACCATAATGGGTATATATAGTAAATACTAGGGCTTCCCAAAAATAGTATATAACTTAAATTAAGTCCCTTAACAGCAGCCCAGCATTATGCATGCTCGGGGCATTTCGAAGCCAATCGCAGTAACACCAGCGGACTTAGCGGCAGTGCCAAACGTTAAACAAAATTGGCAAAAGCACGACTTGCAGTAAAATTTCATGGGGAGGTTGGTCCTCCCTTCGAGCTGGAGTCGTCGTGATCGAAACCCCTTTAGATGAATTTTGACATCGAATAAGAACCAAATCTAGTGACCCATATCATGCTCAGTCAAGGAAGGTATCCATCAAGAGGATCAAACAAAACATCTTTATCACGTGCTTGATCTCCATACAAGTCATCCGATTCTTGTACTTTCCCTGAAAAACAAAACTAAGGTGGCTGGCCATCCAAGACAGGATTATGTCCTATGATCCTCTCAAGCAGCTCAGACCCACAATGAAACACACAGAAAAATCAAGGCCTTGTACTTGCCTCTTAAAACTCAACGCGAAGGATGCCTGAGCTATACCAACCAGTAACTAATACTTGTCCTAATACTGGTAAAAGAAATATGACTAGTACTGTACTTTTAAGAACATTGCCATAAGAAAAGTGCCAATAACAAATATAATACTAACGACAGGCAAAACAATAACACGAACAGTAATAGTTATATTGATAATACTAGGAACAGTAATAATACCTGCACTGGCCATGAGAATGAAGATGATGACAGTACTATTTGGATGGAGGAAATCTGACACCGCGTCATAAACCTTGCAATTACCATATTTTGTGGATCACAAGTGGTGCCAGATTTCCAACATCCACCTTAGTAATACTGACAGTAATACTGAAAAAGAAGCAAAATAGAGAAGAAGCTTTATAGCAAAAATGAAATTAATGCAAAGTAGTGTTACTTCTACAGCTTCCTTCGCCATTACTAGCGCTACTCCGCTACTGCCAGGCATTGTTCGTATGAATATTGCAATAACAAGTCCTATTACATGGTTTAGGGTTGAGGGTTCGGGGCATCGTTACCTAGCAGAAGCAGCAGCCGCGCCCTCTTTTCTGCAACCAATGCCATGTCCGCCCAAGGCAGGAAAATCTGGTGCCGAAGCGCTGGATCCTAAGCCCTGGGTCCAGTCCGTATGCCGACTAAATGAAATGCTACTACAACTGTGGAGCAAGTGCGGGGCTTCCCGAGTTTTATTCAGGAAGTACAGGACTAGCAACCCCCCACAGCGCCCCCAAAAAAACATTGCAATCCTGTTTACCGTAATTAGCTGTGTACACCCTGGGGTCTGAGGGGCTAGGGGTCCAGATTCAGTGAGGGACTCCACCCCCAGAAGATGAAAACCAAAAACTCACCTGCCTAGGTCCTGCTAATGGAGCTTCACTCGGGACTTCTTTGATAACCCAAACCACACAGCCCAAGACCCGCAACTAGGGAATCTTCGTAGCCTAACTTACTGGTTCTTAGCAGGCAAGAGGGGAATATCATCACTACAGAAACCCCGTGTAGTAAATTCCCATAATCCCGACCAAGAACCCGTAAGCTAAACCATGTCAGGATCCCCGATGCCAGTTCCTGAGTTGCTCCAACTCAAGATTTCATCAGGTTGCTATACTTACTGGTTGTTAGTAGGGAATGAGAGAATATGACCCCTATATGATCCCTATGCAATACATTCCCATTTTCCCTGCTAAGAACAAGTTACTAAATGGTGAGAGCTCCAATTGAAAAGATGTAGGGTTCGGGGTTCAGGCTTCATTCAGAAAGCTGCCAGGATCTGAATCAGGACTTTGGATGAATGGCTTGCAAGACAATGCCCCAAAACAGACCATCCCATGAAGAATCCGCTTCCTTGAGCGCGATTATGGATACACCTCTGTCCATGTTACTCAGGCGGTTGCGGGGGCTTCTCTTGCAATCCCTGACAGCTCGACCACACCCCTCAGGTAACTAACCTGCTACACTCATGCGTCACAAGCAGAGACTGCCGATGACCCGAGCCACTTCGCCTCTTTCAGAACATCCTGCAGTCGCATGAGGGCAGGCAAGAAAAAGCTGTGGCCAGCTTGATCCACATTGCGAACTATTTTGTGATGCCAAGTGCCCGTATATGAGTTAACTCGTTTTGCGCTTTGTGTTAGCCAATGGGTGGCTCCGCTTCAGATTGGCAAGTAGCCTTCGATTGCTGTTGTGTTCCTCCCGTGCTTCTTCCTTACTTGTGCTGGGCACATGGCATGCCAAAACCAATACATGAAGCCGCAATGCTTTGGAACAACACCTATCCTTCGCACGACAATTACGATTCTGATTTGGATGGTTCTGCGCAACCACAATCTGGACGCATGCTGCTGAAAAGGTATCAAGAGGTGTACAGGGCAACTGCCGGCATAATCAAAGAGAACACCCCTGACTAACACCCAACAGCCAGCTTGCATTTGAACAAGGAAGTGCCTCTTCATCTGGTCAAGGCTTTGGGGACAGACTTTAAAACCTGAATATTGCAAATCAAAGCCCAGGGCGTCCTTGCTTGCGTAGTGCATCGACGGGTTGGGTCGCTCCTGTCACAGCAGAGACGAGATCCCAGAATGCCTTGCCCACATTCCCAATGAGTGGTTTAGCACAACTCTTGCAGAGGTCTACATTTCGGATACTCCGAGGCTTTTGAAGTCCTGAACCCCAGATCTTGGAGCAAAAGGTTTTTGGGAAGCTTGGGAGCTCAGCTTCGATGATTTATGAGAGGTCTGCTCTCGGGAGGGTTTAGGGTTTAGGTAGCTTCAATTTCCAGCAGACTGGTATAGCTGTCAATGTCAGGTGCTAGAGGATGATGAATACTCTTTGGGGGCCTGCCATGAGGATGGAGTGGGAAGCATAAGGGGGAAGCAAAGGATTTCCTTTTGCAGTCCCTAAAACTGTAGGCACTGTATTATCCACATCAGGCTCAACTATCCACATCAGCCTCACTCGTTGAGTCGCAGCTCTGTAAGACCTACAAACGGCATCAGCCGCATTGCAGTGCATGCTGCACATGAGGACATTGCTCAAGATTGTTAGCTTTCCGATTCCAGCAAAGCTTCATCAGCGGTAGAAGGTTTTATGTAGCGTGAGGCACGGAGGGTAAGAAAACCAAGCCCAATGCTAATTTTACCCGTAGCGCTGACAACCACGTTTGCTGTTTTGAGCACAAGTCGTGTAGCGAATAGCCGTTGCTTGAAGGCAATGTCTCCAAGAAGGCCCACTGCTGGCTAAACGATGTTAGAAACGTTATCTGCGCTTGTAACTGCCCAACCTGAACCTGTATCCTAAAGCCCGCAGCCTCATGGATTTCGTCAATCTCTTTCATAACATCAGGCGGCAACTCCTCGCAAACGAACTAACCAGGCTGGATAGGCAATGGTGCCACAGAAAAAATTCATCACTGGACTGGGAAGACTGAGAATTCCACTCGTGGTATTGGCGGCGGCGGTGGTGTTTTTGTTCCTTCTTTTTGACTTAATTTGCCTAGCTTGAAACACTGTCCACATGCACGCGGGCCATCCGGCTACTCTAGCTCCACAACAATTTGTCCATGAAAGGTGTTGTGCAGCACATTTCTTCTGCCAAGTGAAGTTTCCATGGGCTTTTTCCCACCAAGACGTGTCTTCAGACCTGCACCGCGGCCTCCAGCCTGGTTTCCTCTAAATTGCATCACGACATCCAATCTTGCCCAAACGTGCGCGGTGCTGAATAAACGGACAGGAAGGCTTCTCAGATTTGAATGGACATTTCCAAACCTAAGACTTGAAACCCAAAGCTCACGTCCTGAACCTGAAACCCTGTACTGCCTTCCAGATGCATTCCAAGACTCCTTGATGAGGAAGGCGCCCACGCACTCCTCCACCTGCTTAATTGTCAAGGTGTATAGTTCCTGGTCCGGAGTTTAGGCCTACAACTCAATTGTCTTTTCGGGCGGTTCATGGGCGGCTAACATATGGGTGTGCGGCATTAGAGTGCTCTTTGCATTGAGCATGGGGATGCTGGGAATCCGTCACCAGCTGGCTTGAAGGATCTAGCACGTAAGGTTTGCACTGCTAAGCTTGGGGTTCTAGGGCTTAAAGGATTCAAAGGACCGAAACACTCCCCCTAAACCCTAAGCCCGCAACCCCAAAGCAACCATGTAGCCACACTCTGGTGCCTGCCGCACCGTCGTCGTCCCAATGATCACAGAGCCCACAAATGGCCGCTGCTTTGCCTAAGGGATTTGCCCTCACCCAAACTGGCGCTCAGGGCTTAGGGCTTGGGGTTTAGCCTTTGAAGTAGGGTTTGGGGGTGAGGGCTCAGGGTTTGGGGTTCAAGGGTTTTCGGTGCGGATTTACTGTCACCCAAACTACGCTAGAACACCAAGAAGGGCCCTGAAAAGACTAGAGTCCCTTCAAAAGTTAGTGTGGAGGAGGGTAGGGTGTGGTTTAAGCTTCAGGTTATGGGTTAGGGTTTAGGATTCAAAGTCTGTGCTATATTTGTGTTAACGGGACCCTTCTCCACCCAGCTCTCCCGGCCTTGCGCTTTATATTCAGTTTTAGGGTTCGGGGCAGGTAGAATCTGTTCACAATTCATGACTCAAGATCAAGTTGAGGACATAACCCTGGGCCCTGAACACCTTTTTTGACGATTTTCAACTGTCTTGACCCAACCCTGAAGGTGGCTAAAGGGCCTCACAAAGACTTACTGGTTCGTAGTAGGGAATATAGGAATCTACTGTATAATGATTATATAGGGATTGTAATCCCTTATTACCTACTAAGAACCAGAAAGAAGATGTCATTCCAATTCAGAAGAAGGCCGTAGGGATCTGATATAAATGACGTATGGGCAGGTGGAGTCTGGATTTTAGGGTTGAAAGTTTATGCCTCTTAGCTTTGGGATATACAAGGAGGTCTAGGTCGTGCGGTGGGATTTCCGGTTTAGGCTCTCTGGTTTTTAGCGGGTTGAGTGCTTTAAGTCTTCAGACTTCTGCTTGCAGAGTTTAGGGTTGGCGGCTGATGGCTGCCCGAAACCCTAAGTAGTAGTTTCCATTTTCTTTTCCATTATCCCAGTATATCCCCTATATATCCCCTATAATCCCTATATAACCCTATTTAACTCTACGTAATCCCTATAGTGTCCATTCTCTTTTCCGTTCTCCCCTATATGTCCCCTACATAACCGTTGAGTGGCCATAGCAGACCGCTACAGAAAGCAGCAACAAAAGGATCGGCTGTGGTGATGTTTGACCTGTAAAGATAGGTCCAAAAAAAGTGACCTGCTAGGAGAAATACAGGCTGCAGCTTGGTGAGTTTCACATTAATTTCCAAAATTGGCAATGGTATTCACGGCTTGAGATGTAAGGCATAAAGTCAAAGATTTAACTCTTAGGGCTTAGCGCAAGATGTGCTACAAGCTACCGTCGCCGGATTTCTTTGGATGTGCAACACATGGGAAAACAACAACCTCAAATCCTAGGCCAAGCTCCCAGCTTAGGATTTTGGGACATCTTCCAAAACCACATCCAAAACCAAACTGCGCACAACCACAAAAGCAGAAAGGCAATTTGCCACAAAACTTCTGGCTTCCAAAACTTGCCCCCAAGAAACGCAAAGTGAGTTAGAAACACCTCATGTAATCGTCATCCATCACATCACCCAAACATACTTTGCAGACTCTTCAATACTTAGGCCACAAGATCTATCTATATATAAATACATATACCCCACATATATATATATATGAACATACATACACACACAGATATATATATATATGTATATGTCCCGCACACCTTCGACCCTAAACCCTGACGCTAAAACAGCACTAAGGCCACAAAATTCATGCCCCATGTACCCAAGCCAGCGCCAGCTCTGTGGGCGTGAGCCCAATGCGCCTAGGAAGATTTCAAGGTTCAAGACTCAGACCTTTCCAGGGTTTAGGGTTCAGCGTTTTTTCTTTCTCCTGCAGACATGGGTTTAGGGTTTAGAGTTTAAGGTTTAGGGTTTAGGGTCCAGGGTTTGGGGTTTTGGTGTCGGACGTTTTCTCCAACGGCCAAATCCGAAGGAAATGCAGTTCTCTGCAATTTCCAGGAGGTAAAGCCCCAAAAGAAATCACACTGTACGTGAACCCTTGCGCGTGCAGGCATTTGGGGTTTAGGGTTCAGGGTTTCGGGTTTTGAGTTAAAGGGTTATTGGGGTTCAGGGTTTTCAGTGCAGGCTTAAGGATCACGCCTTATTAGTATTGGCATCTACTTTAATCTGATGATAGGGATTAGGTAAGGTACAAGTACGCGCCTCAAGAATTATCAATAGTGGGGAGTCAAAGAGAAAAGGAACTTGAAAATGAAGTGGGAACTGACACCATACAGGGATACACAAAGGGGTTCTGTATTAGAGGGCCCAGATAACTACCAACATGATTTTGAGGTCTATGTGAGGTAGACTGTACCACAATCAGACAAGGACCCTCAACCCTCCTAATCATGTGGGCACCTACAGTACCTACCCTACCAAAGAGAGGATTCGAAATGTCTCATTGAAGCTCGCAAGCCTAGCTTCACAAGCTGGAAATGAGGATGGGGGTACTTTTGAGGGGGGCCCCTAAAGAGAGGACCATAGGATTTGGGGGTCTCTTTTGGGTTCAGGAACTCCTGCTGTAAGGACTATTCTACAAGGGGGTCCTCTTAATCAAGGCCCCCTGCTTACGGAAACTACCACGTGAGATTTCGTTCTTACTAGTACTAGTCTTGGGTTACCACTATCCGTAGAAACACGGCTTGCTGAAATTCGTGTACACCATGGCAGCCCGAAGACCGCAAACGTCTCCATGTATAAGTGTCAGGCAGAAGTTGCTCCAACACCTTCTTTGTCCCGAAGACTTAGGCAGGAATCCGTCATCAACATACAAACTGAGTATGAGTCAGGAAGCCTGAGCGGCAGTTTCTCCCCAATATAGACCCCAATACACTATAATCTTTTTTGTGGCAACAGGTACCCCTAACTTTGGGAAACCCCGACCCCTGATCCCTAAACCCTAAACCCTTTGAATCCCTTGGAACCCCTATGTAACCCCTATAATCCCCTTTACACGTACACCTAATTTTAGGAAATCCCCAAATACATTACCATGAAGGGGGCACTCCGTTTTGGATTTTGAAAAGTCAGATCGGCCAGGCGGGCCCACCGCCAGGGCCCGAAATAGTAAACTAAATGACTTACTGGGGTTTAGGGTTTAGAGTTTAGTCGAGAATTTGAAAATAATATCCCCATACAATCCCTTTCTAACATATATTCCCATATTCCCTACTAGCCCCTCCGTCAGATGATAGCAATGAACTCCATGGCACTCTGCAACTTCCCGGTAGCGGTCTGCAGCCTCTGAAGCTGACAGGTGATTCTTACAGGGCATACAAAGTGTCCCGAAGGAAGGGATAGGATTTAGGGTTTAGGGTTTAGGGTTTAGGGTTTAGGGTTTACCCAAAAAGCTATGAGACTTATTCTGGGGTTGTCCGTTTTGGGACAGCCTAAATGTCAAGGGAGGGATACCTCATGGAATGTCTTGGGATTTTGAGGGAGCTGTGCAAATGATTTGCGCAAGTCTTCAACAAGGACTCAAAGGTTTTGCTATGCACCTCTCAGCAAAAGAGAGCTCAAATAATTCTAATGCCCTTTCTGAAGGAAAGACCTGAGAAGGGATAGGCCCCCTCATATACCCACATATTATGATCCTTATCATGGTGACCACCCAAAAGAAATCCTGGATTTCCAAACACGACCATGTATCCCTGAACCCTAAGCCCTAAACCCTAAACCCCTAAACCCTTAAACCTTGAACCCTAAACCCTAAACCCTTGAACCCTTGAAACCCTTAAACCCTTGAACCTTATACCAAAACCCTCAACCCTAAACCCTATGTACCACTTCCATAGAGGCCCAGTCTGCCTGCATCGTCGTCTTGAACCCATATCGAGGCTGGAATGTTGGCCTCGCCTTGCGTCCATGTTGCTACGGTCATAACTCAATGAGGGCTATAGTCTAGACTCCTTAAAGGGTTATATAGGAGAGTATTGTAGGGGTTATGAAGGGGATATTAAGAGTTAGCTCAAATGCTGTGCGCGGCTGAAGGGCTAGGACTAGGATTTGGGGGCACGTATAACGAATTTAAGGTTTGCAGGTTCATGGTTGAGAGATGGCACGTGCTTCGTAACGAATTGGGGATTTGGGTTAGGGATTTCAAGATCAGGGCAGAATCTAGATGCAAAAATTACGGCAAAATTGCAGGATTTTCTGCTCGTCGGCTTAGACCCTCCAATTCCCTTGGACTGGGAAAGGGGAAGGCTTTCATTAAGGTAGGAATTCTAGTGTTGCATGGGTTTCATCCGGTTTCAATCCAATCCAAAGATAAGATTCCAGGGCTTAGGCTTCATGTGCCGGTATGGGGTTCAGATGCCTACTTGAACGTTTATGGTCGTTGTAACCCGTTTCTACATACTCCAGGTAAGCTTCAATACCGTTCGCCTACCTATAACCCTACTTATAGCCACTGATGACCTTCCGAGTAGCCGGTGAGAAGATTGACTGCAGACCGTCGCAAGCCGTCAACCAATTTTTGGGAGTGCTTGTGAGGAGGATCTTGGCAGCTTGAGGCATGTCAGGACGAGACCCATCTTCCATCCCAAATGCGCACCCCAGGCGCCTGTTGGAACTCTTAGGGTGGCAAAAAAAATGAACCTGCATGTCCGTAGGCACCCTCGCAGGCTACTGCGGCTCCAATCTTGAGCCTAGTCGCCTTGTGACGACAATCTGAAAGCGATCGGCCAGGGTCCTTGCAGGTCTTGCTGCTTGTCATGTGCTTCTGCTGACTGACACACGTCAGTTTCAACTTCAGGCTTCTAGCAGATGCTCTGACCGGGTTCTGACCTTTACGAAAACAAACAAAGGTACCACTTCACGATTGTGCCAGAGCAAGGCTCTGGATGAAATGTGATAGGAGAAGACTCGACAAACCCATCAAAGGGCTTTGGATGTTAAAGGTAGGGCGTAGGTTGATTGGCCTTGCCTTCAGAAGAACATATCCCAGCACCCGATACCGAAAAGATATGATGAGCAGTTTAGTGAAGAAGGAACTTCTTGTTCTTCGAAAGATCCTGGGGCATGCTTCAGCTCAAATCACAGGGAGGTGCAACTTGCAATTATAAAGTAAGACCTTGAGTGACCAAGAAAAAACCTTCAAGGTTCGCTTTAAAGAAATGCTCTTGGTAATTTTGAGAAAACTTGTCAGAAGTGGAAGCATGGCAACCAGCCAATATCATAATCATAACTCAGGCCTGAGCTATAACCGCTCAGCCATATGTGCGGGGAAGCCGTGGCAGACCTGAAACCTGGACAATGAACAATACTCCCTCAATGGTCCCTCACACTCCACTATTGAGCCCTCAAAAATCCCTTGAACCCCTACCGCCATGTCCTTCTTCGCGTAGGGTGAGTCTCGGAGATACTTGCCAGTGAGCACACCGCCTCTCTTTGCACGAAGCGCGGTATGGTGAAGCCTTATCACATTATATTATATTACATTACATTATATTATATTATATTATATTACAGTATATTACATTATGTTGTATTATATTTCATTATAATATAATATATTACATTATAGTACATTTTATTACACTATATTACAATATATTACATTATATTACATCATATTAAATCACGTTATATTACATTACATTATATTGCATTACATTATATTAGTCTATCATGCTTTACTATATTACCATATACTATATCATTCTAGTTTACATTACTTGACATGTTACATTGTATAAAATACTTATTTATACATAGACTATGGGTTGAATTATATATATATATATATGTTGGGTGTTGACCTCTGAGCCCCTAATCCCTATGTGGACAAACACGTCCATTTGAGACGTTGCAGACTTGAGGCTAATGGCTCGAGGTTAGTAGGGCTCCAAGAGATACGAGCCTATGGAGAATTCTGCAAACAAAAGCCTCCCAGGCTCCAAAACTGTGATTTATGGACTACGAGCCATATGACGCTTGCCCCGAATTTTAGGCTTACAAACATCCTTGCCACTGCTAGCTGCCAGTTCAAGGTTGGAAGCCTAAACCACGATCCTCACCCTCTTCCTCACCAAAGCATTGAACCACATGCCTTTCAAAAAAGTCTTCCTGGTGGGCCTGCCAATGCTCCATAGTGGCAACTCACCACACCAAAGCGATGACAACTCTCGTAGCCGTCCTCAGCGACTGATGTCAGTTATCTTAGGTGCTGCAGGCAACGATATATTGTTGCCGAGCCAGAAAAATCCCAGACAATCAAAGTTGCTTTCTAACAAGTTCGGAGCCCGAAAAGGACTAAACAAGGTCCATCGGCAATATAAGGGAGTGGCAATAGTAATACTGTCCGGCCAGACACGTCCCGATTTTTATAAATTCCCTTCTACTTGTAATACTAGTATTACGAGCCGCACTACCTGGTCCCACCCTAACCCCTTGGTTTATTGTTGCGACCAACCCCCCCCCTCTGTGCACCAAAAACGCAAGACAAGTTTGGGGTGGTGTTTTCTTGTTGTCATGGTAGCATTAAGCGAATGGTCTTAATGTGAACCGTTCAGACATGCACAGATTAATCTGCGGCTTTAATTTCACCCTGGCGACGCGACCCTATGATATTGGAGTCCCAAGCTGTAACTTGCAAGATAAAGAAAGCTTCTCCGACATGCGATTCGACATTTGAGCTCATGGATCCATACTAGACTTATCTTTTGAAGCCAGAACTCAAAAGACTCTCCCAGGGGCTGATTTCACTCTGGCTTCTTCCGCATGTGCTTCAGATGCTGAGGTCTTGAACACTTCACAACACTCCCCGCTGCAGACCTGGTGGCCCTACAGGAAGAAGCTGAACCCCAGACCTCAACCCGAAGCCACCGGAAACCGAAAGTCCAACCCTCCCCACCAACCAACCCATCGGCCAAAGTTCACTCTCGAAGGTGCGATTGGTCAGCCCATAGTCCTGGGTGATTTTACCCTCATCCAAGGTTTCTGGAGGTTTCCAAAAGGTGAAGGGTGCCCCCATGAGACTCCGTATAAGGATTTGAAAATTATAGCATGGGTTCTTTGCGAGACAAACAAGTTTACCTGTATGAAAGCTCCTGTTCAAAGAAAAGCGCTGAGAACCTTGGAGGCTCCTTGTGGGAAGTGCTCGATAAGATGCAAAAAATAGAAGGTGAATGGACTAGGGAGTCTGGTGCTACACTTGGAGCCAGCAACTCAATTGGTGTTGCTCCATTTTGGTGCATGCAACTATGACGATGTGGAAGAACAAAAAGTTGTAGCAGCTAGTAGACAGAAACTCCGATTGCTGTAAGGCAAAGACCTTGCCAATTGAGCACGGCTCTCACAAAATTACTTTGTTTCCATGCATGACGAGTCTCTACTCTATCAATTGCAGAAAACCATCCATAAAAAGTGTTGCAAGCCCACCAGCTCACTGAAACCTGCGACCCTGAACCCTCTACCCAGAAACGCTACCAGAAGTCATAACAGACACCTCCTGGTTCTTTGCAGAAATTTTGGTTTAGGCGTGGGTATTCTCCAAGCACCCGAGACATGATCATCCAAACTTGTATTTCCCAAAATCGTCTACAACAGTTGAAAATAAAGGGGCGCAAGGGAATGATAGCAATCCCTCTTATTCCACGAAGCCCCAACTTAACTCGCTGCTTAGAGATCCCCTCACGGAGGGGGGGACCCCAAAAGTGCCCAAAAGAAGGAAGCCCTTCACTAATCCCTGTAGAATGCGCACAGCGCGCGCCCAAGAATCTGGATAACCAGCCAAGATGCAGGCCAAGGCACATTCTGTATGCAAACGGGTCGCGCCACACCCAGCTTGTCGCAGACCATGCAGAACATAGCAACCTTTTGCTGATCAGGGCTTCAGGCTCAACACTTTAACTCCGAACCCTCAACCTTTAACCTTAAACAAACCTAAATACGCGGCTTTGGACTTTTGGCAACAAGGATTGGAGCTGAGAAGTGTCCAGCCCACGTCTTAGGATTGGCAAGCTTGGGGACATCCAACCAAAAACAATTCCAAGACCCAGATAATGGAATGGCTCTGAATTGCGTTAACTCTGCCATACTCGCTATTGCGCAAGAGCAACATGTGCAGACAGGGAGAAGAACACAGAAAGAAGAGAAAGAGAGAGAGGAAGGAAAGAGAGAGAAAGAGAGAGAAAGAAAAGAAATCAACGAAAGATGGAACATTCAAAAGAATCACCCTGAAATGGGCAAGAACCCAAAAGAACTTTAGCTCATCTCCTGCTTCCGCTGAAGGTCTTGCAGTTGTATTATTGGCATGTTGGAAAATTGTGGGATCATTTGCAGCCCGTGCTGCAAGTTAATGGATCTGTGCATATACTTGTAACATCTACTGGCCGCGCCGGAAGGTGGGAAAGTCAACGTTGGAGACTTCACCCACAAACCAAGCAAATAACCAATAACCAAAAAAAAACTACAGCCCGAATGCATAAACCTGCTCCGCTCAACCCAGTGCCCTAGCTTCCGCTTCATTTTCCATATCTCCATCTGGGCAAATATATCCCTATGTAGTCCCTATCTATATAACCCCTATATAAGACCTGAGGTCCTGTATCCAAAGCAGTCTGCCCAGCGGCCCCATAGTTGTTCTCATTGGAAAGCGCCCAATATTTGATGAGACCTTCAGAAAATCCAAAGGGCGAGTACCTTCGGGCTCTAGGATAACTAAATCATCGTGCGACGCCTACGCTTACTGGTGCTTAAGGGGGAGTGGCGGCGGGAATATAGGTACGATTGAAATGGATTCGATGAACATACTTATGAGGATCCGCCCACCAACTCTGTGTCCAAGCTGGTGAAGGCTTTTAAGAGTCACTCGTGGATAAAGAGCCAGCATGCTATGGAGAATGAAGGTTTGAGGCCCCAAAACCAAGGAAAACGCTTACCGAAAACAGGATTCTCTATGTTTTTTTACTTGAAAACGACAAGATCACGCGGTAAGAGGCCCTACACAATCCACTGTTGTTCAACATCCAAATGTTTTCTGGACCAACGCTTGATTCAGAACGTGTGAAGCAATAGCTGCGCGGAAATCTCATTCCCCTGGCTTCAGGGTCCAAGGAAGACGACCACATCCTGTTCGGGATTTCTGGCCAAAAAATGATAGGGACGTGTTGAGAATCTCCAGGCTAGTGAGCACTGTGACGAGCACAAATCAGCACGGCCTGCATCGAAAAGGCCTTTGATCGCAAGCACTTGCGCCTCAAAGTCAGCCACAGTGCCTCAGCATTTGATCTTTCCTGAACTCTAAACCCCAAGCTACAACCATCATGACAAGGAGGCCAAGCCAATCATCTGCCACCGCGGCTCGAAGCTAGGATTTAATGTCAGTCCCAGGTCGGTTGGAAAACTCGTGTGTCATACTTGAACTACTGTTCACCCCTCAGACCTTAACCTTAAACCTACACATGCGCAAGGCAACAGGCAATTAACGACGGTCTCAAAATTAAGTTGTCTCGAAAAGGTTAGCACAACGGACCCTCGGTGTATGATATAGGCACGGATATTCTACGGGTTCCGCACTAGGGTTTTCGAAAACGTGCCATCAAGCTTTACTTTTAGTAGGAATACGGGACTATTATCCCTCTATAATCCCTACATGATGTATTCCTTGTTCCCTACTAACCCTTAACCCAAGAACATGAAGCCTACAATACACATGTCACATATAAAAAAACTATATATATATATATATTCCCCTATTCAATACTAATCCCCAGTAAATTAAAAAAAGGGAACAATGACCTTGACTCGTCCAAAGCGGCCCAGGAAGTCAGAAGAATTGAAACTGGCAAGTTTTGTGATGCTCAAGCCGGCTGCAGTAACGAATCAAGATGCTTCTTGTGCACACCAAGTGAACTGAAACAAAATGACTCCGCTTCAGGCTTTGCAAGTTCCGAGCCCTCAGCCGGAGTTGTTCTGTGGATTACAGAACCCACAGGCGGTAAATCTCTTACCACCCTGTGCATACACACATGACGGTCGGTGGTACGCATGACCACCACGTCTGATTACAATGACCTGAGGAGCAGTCGTGCTCGCCGTAGGAGGTTCAGGAGACGGTTCAGCGACAGCAGCGGTGGTAGAAGACGAACTGGTCGCAGTCGTCGTGGAAGTAGTCGCTGAGCCCGGAGAAGTCGTCAACGAAGAGCTAGTAGCACGTCTGACGAAGGTGCGATCAAACATCACTGCGATGGAGCCGGAAGCAATACAGAGGAGTACTGCAATAAACAGAAGAACCAGGTCATAGTAGTCAAAGATGGCTCGCGGAGGCTGAGCAGCTGCAGGAGTGACCAAAGTCGAGATGAGCACGAGACCATACAGACGATTACTGAGGGCCAAAAAGGGAATCGCATGGAACCATGACACCTTCTTGGAGAGAACCTCATCGCCAGCAAGCAGATCGTCTTCCGAGAAGTCGCTTGTCGGAGGAAGCCGCTTCAGTTCGAGAGGATGACCCTCGTTCCAGAACTGCACACAACCCGTGGTGAGCCAGGACATGAGACATGGAGAGATCATCACCTTCGTGAGCGCATCTGATGTCATACATTGTGTGGGTGTGAGTATGAACCAGCGCAAGCGTCCGCAGGCTCGCGCCTCACGATGGGCAAGGAGATACAATCTCTGACTCTTATCCTGTGGTACACATCGTACCCCTGTGCTCAACTCCCACAGGTCTTTACAGTCTGTGTGGGAGTCTACGGGGAAGAACACGGAACCCCTTTCTTGCACAGCTAAAAGCTGACGGATAGTGGGCTGAACACCCCCGTATGTCAGCTCAGCTAGCCTTGTGCTCACTAACGTGGCACACTCAAGGCCGTTTATCGCTGCCAGCGTCTCACCGTGCGAGGTTGAATAACTCACCCTCTTCGCTTTCGATGATTGCATGTGCAGCAATTGTGCACGACCGGAGAGCACATTCCTTGCGAAGTCATCATCTGCAATGATGTGGTTCTCCTTCGTGTTGATGAAGTCTGCCATGAGGAAGACAAGAACGCCCTCTTGAGCGTAATTCTTCGTGGAAGAGGCGGCCGACGCATCGTGCACCACAACGATGCGGTACCTTGTCGTCTGGAGTGGCCTGTAGTGTATGGCAGCTTCGCTGTCGCGCTTTGCTCGGGTAACAAGTGCGTTTGCATCCTTGAGATGCTTGACCTTGCCCTTGTTCATAATGCCTTGGAGCGCCGAAAGCTCAGCCAGAAGATCAGGCCTGGTTATGCCTGTCCACATGAGAGCACCGATGGCTGAACGCAGGATCGTGGTCTCAACAGAGGTGAGTGCCCGGTCATCGGAGTCAGAGGGATCGATGTCGACAGGTTTGAGCTGAGAGACATACTCCCTTTGGTCGACACGGTAACCATCGCCGATGGCCGAGTACTTACATCCACAATGAGAAAATGGCAATGACTGCCTCGTCAGCTTGCCGAACTTCTTCGTCATCTTGAGGAAAACTTCATCCAGCCATCGCTTGAAACCTTCCACAGCCAGGTCATCCACATGAGTGGTCAAGGAAGACAGCGGCCAAGCACCTGGTTTTGGAGCAGGCCAATACCAGTAGCATTCGTCAAAGCGCGATTGCTTGCCGCCAAGTTCCCGCAAGTATCTGTGGAGAAACAGTTGCCATGCCAATGGTGCCTCTGACAGACCATAAACGGGTTTCAGACAGACCAAAGACCACAGGTGAAAAGTTATATTCGTGGCATCTGGCTCCAAATTCGTGGCAATTGGCTCCGGCTGTGAAGGCTTCTGCAGGCGGAAAAAAAGCAAGGCAAGAGAGATTGCCAATGAGTGGATAGAGCGGATGAATGTGTTTCATGGCTTTCT